>CAWUFW010024394.1:0-61083 GCA_963921515.1 Calotriton arnoldi | reverse complement strand
AATGTAATATAAAAATAAATTAAACATACATATATAAATGTTTTATATATATATTTACTTAATAATATTAATAAATAATTATTTTATTAAATTATAAAACGATACAAACATAATAAAAATTATAAATACATATATATATACATAAACCTGCAAGATAAATATAAAAATAAATTATATATATAATAAAAAAAATTTAAATAAATATTTATCTTTAAAACAACATTTTACACTACATTAACTAAAACAGTAGGGAACATTTTGGATAGCGTAGGGCATAACATTACTATTCCCACTCCAAGGAGTGCAACAGTAGGGAAAGTGTTGGATAGCGGAGGGGAATAATTTACTATTCCCACTCCAGCAAGTGCAACAGTAGGGAAAGTGTTGGATAGCGGAGGGGAATAATTTACTGTTCCCACCCCACGGAGTGCAACAGTAGGAAAAGTGTTGGATAGCGGAGGAGATAAAATTACTATTCACACTCCAGCGAGTGCAACAGTAGGGAAAGTGTTGGATAGCGGAGGGGAATAATTTACTATTCCCACTCCAGCAAGTGCAACAGTAGGGAAAGTGTTGGATAGCGGATGGGAATAATTTACTATTCCCACTCCAGGGAGTGCAACAGTAGGGAAAGTGTTTGATAGCGGAGGGGAATAATTTACTAGTCCCACTCCAGCAACTGCAACAGTAGGGAAAGTGTTGGATAGCGGAGAGGAATAATTTACTATTCCCACTCCAGCAAGTGCAACAGTAGGAAAAGTGTTGGATAGCGGATGGGAATAATTTACTATTCCCACTCCAACTAATGCAACAATAGGGAAAGTGTTGGATAGCAGAGGGGAATAATTTACTATTCCCACTCCAGCAAGTGCAACAGTAGGGAAAGTGTTGGATAGCGGAGGGGAATAATTTACTATTCCAACTCCAGGGAGTGCAACAGTAGGGAAAGTATTGGATAGCGGAGGGGATAACATTTCTATTCCCACTCCAACAATTGCAACAGTAGGAAAAGTGTTGGATAGCGGAGGGGAATAATTTACTATTCCCACTCCAGCAAGTGCAACAGTAGTGAAAGTGTTGGATAGCGTAGGGGAATAATTTACTATTCCCAATCCACAGAGTGCAACAGTAAGGAAAGTGTTGGATAGCGTAGGGGATAAAATTACTATTCCCACTCCAACAAGTGCAACAGTAGGGAAAGTATTGGATAGCGGAGGGGATAAAATTACTATTCCCACTCCAACAATTGCACAAGTAGGAAAAGTGTTGGATAGCGGAGGGGAATAATTTACTATTCCCACTCCAGCAAGTGCAACAGTAGGGAAAATGTTGGATAGTGGAGGGGAATAATTTACTATTCCCACTCCACAGAGTGCAACAGTTGTGAAAGTGTTGGATAGCGTAGGGGATAAAATTACTATTCCCACTCCAACGAGTGCAACAGTAGGGAAAGTGTTGGATAGTGGAGGGGATAAAATTACTATTCCCACTCCTGCAAAATAATAAACATTAATTAACAAATACTTAAATAATAAAAAATAATTTACCTCTCACCAAATACCCTTATAAATAACACCAGCACTATTGTAAAACATGACACAATTAACATAATGGCTTAACAATTAATTAATTAACTAATAACAATGAACAATAAAATTAAAAACAATGAGTATTAAATTAATTCATACTATTAAGACTATAAAATAACAATAAATAAATATTATCTGAAAAAATGTAAAATTATATTAATTTCTAATTACTTGCCACACTACTCCCCTCTAAACCCACAACCCGCTCCTAAAAAAATTACGCAATTAACATATTTACCAATTAATTATTAATAATTAATAACCAATTAATAATTAATAAATAAGAAATTATTTAACACAATTAACAACATAAAATATTAAATACACAAATATTAATTACTAAACATTATTAATTAATTCATTATAATTAAATTACTTCCCACCCTACTCCCTATAAACCCACAACCCACTCTTAAAAAAGAACACAATTAAGATATTTACCAATTAATTATGAATAATTAATATCCAATTAATAACTAATTAATAACAAAATATTTAACACAATTAACAACATAAAATATTAAATACATAAATATTAATTAATGAAATTATTAATTAATTAATTAATTATAATTAAATTACTTCCCACCCAACTCCCCTATAAACCCACAACCCGCTCCTAAAAAATGACACAATTAACATATTTACCAATTAATAATTAATAATTAATAACCAATTAATAACTAATTAATAACTAATTAATTAACACAATTATAAATATAAATATTAAATACAAAAATATTAATTAATTTACATTATTAATTAATTAATTTGAATTAAAATACTTTCCACCCTATTCCCCTATAAACCCACAAACCCGCTACGCAACTAAAACGCAATATTTCATTCCTTAAAAAATTAATAATTTCTAAAAATGTATTAATAAATATATTATAATTAAATTACTTCCCACCCTATTCCCCTATAAACCCACAACCCGCTATGGAACTAAAATGCGCAAAAATTACTTAACATAAAATTAATTACTTCTAAAAATGTCAAACATACATTAGAAAAATAAACTATACTTTTAACACATATACTAAAATACAGAACACTAAAATAAATTTCGATATTATTAACAAAGGGGCCCATTACGATACCCGGCGTAAATAATTCCGCCAGGCATGGAAGCGGCAAAAATCCGCCCGCACACACCGCCTGAACACCGACCACGCCATTACGATTACACAAACCGAATACCGCCATCGGCGGAAAAGCACACAAAATACCGCCCGCCAACGTCCGAGTCGGAGTCAAACCGCCCGCCACGGACGGAAACACGCACGACAACACAAAACCGCCCGCCCTCACGGCCGACACACCGCACGTGAAATTACGATCGCACCGACATGAGCGCGGAAAACCACAAATATACCGCCCGCCAGCGCAAACAACGCCGATGAGAATCGACACGGCAGAAGCCATGGCGCCAACGTACCTGCACAGAAACCATCCGCACACAAAACCAATAGTACACAACATGGCCAACAAGTCCACACAGCAAGGCACGCACAAATACACAAGCACAGTACACATCCCGAAAACACCCCTGGACAAACAAAAAATACAAAGGCCAGAACCCCAGACACAACACACCTGAAAACAACAGACCATGAGGACACACCCACATAGGTGAGTACAAAAGCAGCACTCCCACAGACCACAACCCCTTGCTACATTGCAAACCAGAGAGGAGAGGAGAGGACACAGTGACACAGCAAGGACAGCAGCACACCACAGAAACGCACACATCACAACCACCACCACCACCACCACCACCACCAACACCACCACCACCACCACCACCACCACCAAACACCGGCACCACAAACCCCTGCACATTACACAACACACACCGCATCCAGCACCACAAACATCATGGCACCACAAAGAATGCCCAAGTTCACGCCCATGGAGCTGACGGTCATGGTCGACTGAGATCATCAAGGTGTACCCACAAATCTATGGGAACATGGTCCAGCACACACCACTAGCCACCAGAAACAGAATGTGGAACCGGATCGTAGACCAGGTCAATGCAGTCGGGACCCTGCCCAGGAACAGAGTCGAGATTAACAAACGTTGGAATGACGTAAAGAGCCTGGTCAAGAAGAAGGAGGGCAAAAACAGAGAGCTGGCTGCCGTCACTGGCGGAGGGAATCCCGCGCTCTTTAAGACCTTCAAAGCGTGGGAGGAGAAGGTGCGAGTCGTAATCCATCCGGAGATCCTCGCCGGATTAGCAGGGGGAGTGGAGGCTGGTAAGTACAAACTAATGTATACCAGCACACCGCTATGTACTCACATGCACTACCACCATGCCACAGCTCCCAGGGACAAACACCCCCATGTCCAGCACACAATACACAACACATCACACACACATGCAACAGACACTACCACACACAGCCCAAACCGAACAACTGTAAGATGCGTGGGGACATGTGTACACTAAGCCAGCCACGTAACCACCAACAGGTCCACAAATATGCCAGAAGCGCCACAACGAGCACCCACCACACCCATGTGTCCGCCACAGCTGCACTAACCGACAAGTAACAGGTAAGTGGCAGGAACACAAAGTGCAGTGGGTGGGAGGGTGGACAGCCCAAGTACAACACACACCAGGCCCCAGTCCCACAGCACAGCAAGGAGGAGCATCCCCCACAGCCACGTGTCAGCCACCGCAGTGCACAACGACAGCCGAAAGGCAGACATCACGGTCCACAGCAATCGGTGTCAGTGGGTGTCCAGCCACCCCCACGACCCACAACACCCCCCCACCCCCACAGACCTGCAACATGGAGCACCCCCGCTTAGAGCCATGTGGCATCCAGTACAGTGCACGCACGAACAACTTGCAGGTGGGAAACTGGACAGGGCTGGATTACTGGAGGCATGAGGACCATAACACGACCAACACATGGGACATGTCACGTAGCAGACGAACACGCAGCACCGCCCACCGTCACGAACAAGTGAACAATGTGCACACGGACATGAACAACAGACTCACACCCCACATGACCCATCACAGACATAGCAACACCCAAGGAGCCACGTCTGCATGCACAAGCCACACTGAATATAGTCCCACACGGCAGCCACTGTGCAACTCATCACACACAACCGAAACACCATTGAAGTCCTGTCCATGTAGCCCCTACTGCCTGTCAACCACACACCCCACAACTACGCCTATGTAAGACAAACAACACTAGACGCAACAGAGCGGAACAACATAAATGCACACGAACACCACTGAACCCATCAAACACACAGACACACCATGCACAAACAACATACCATCCATCCCATCCGTCAGCCCCAGTCTCATGAAAGGCATGTCATCCGCACAGCTGCCACACATACAGCAGTCACGCTAAGATACATGCCCATGACCAACCATGTGCCAGAAGTCAATGAAGTGCACGACACACTGTGAGCAACAACACACAACATGGGCCACACCCCCGAGCACTGCAGTGATGCACATGGCACAGGGCAGCACGCACACCAAGGAGATGGGACAACTGCAATACGTTGGCTGGCACACAACCATCACTCACTCATAACGATGCGTCCAATGCCATGTCCAGTAATCACAACAGACAGCAAATATGCAGGCCATGTCAAGCATGCACACACCTCAAACCATGCACTGTCATGCTGCCACAACACATGTCACGTTCTGGCACCCATGGCTCACAGCATGTACCCCAAAAGCATATTCCCTCCCAAATGCGAATCTGGGGCATGGCCCCCACGTTGCCATATGCGTTCCTAAGCGTTCCATTTGAACCCCAAAAGCATATCCCTCCCAAATGCGAATCTGGGGCATGGCCCCCATGTTGCCATATGCGTTCCTAAGCGTTCCATTTGAACCCCAAAAGCATATCCCTCCCAAATGCGAATCTGGGGCATGGCCCCCATGTTGCCATATGCGTTCCTAAGCGTTCCATTTGAACCCCAAAAGCATATCCCCTCCCAAATGCGAATCTGGGGCATGGCCCCCATGTTGCCATATGCGTTCCTAAGCGTTCCATTTGAACCCCAAAAGCATATTCCCTCCCAAATGCGAATCTGGGGCATGGCCCCCATGTTGCCATATGCGTTCCTAAGCGTTCCATTTGAACCCCAAAAGCATATTCCTCCCAAATGCGAATCTGGGGCATGGCCCCCATGTTGCCATATGCTCCTAAGCGTTCCATTTGAACCCCAAAAGCAAAGTACAAACCAGACCCAGGATGGGCCAGGAGCCCGCATACACCAGAGTCACAATAAGTAGGGGCACAGCAACACACCCATCGGCATGGCCAATCCGTCCCATGCCACATGTGCACAGCACACAGTCCCATTGCCAAGCACACACAACTACAGATGCTACAGCCACACACACGCTCCGGGAAACCCATGTACGAGATTGCACGAACTGTCAATGTCAGACGACAAATACATACTTCGCCAGGTGCAACACAATAACAAATCTCATTCTCTCCACAGGTGACGAACTGCTGGATGCTGGGGATGGAGCCAGCAGCCAGCACAGCCAGCCTACAAGCCCCCAATGAGGACACACGGATCTGGAGGATCTGTCCTCCTCTTCGGACACGGACAACCAAGCAGGCCCATCTGGTGTGGCAGGGCCCAGCCGCTCCCCAGGACCCCTCCTACCCACCAACCCATCATCCAGGGCTGCTGAACATTCCCAGCCCCCTGCTGCCACTGTCGTTGCGGCCACACCCACGGTCATTGTGGCCACTACCACTGCCGCAACCGCCACCATCGCCGCACCGACCACCACCGCCGCCACCACCGCCACGTCTTCGCTGGCACCAGCCCCAGCGCAGGTGGTGGCCCGGACGACTGGATCCACTCCTGGGAGCCACAGCGAGGACCGTGGTGAGCAATGTGGCTAGTGGGCAGGCCGGGTGGCAGCAGGACTGGTAGGAGGAGCAGGGTCAGGGAAACGCCAGCCTCCCCTGGGAGCCATGCCCTGCCTCACATGGCCAGAGTCCTTGGGGCCTATGAAGAGGCCCAAGGACAATGGGTCCGGTCTGCTTCAGACACGCGTGAGGTGCTGGGGGTGCTGAGGTCCATGGACGCCCGTATGGGCCAAATCGTGGACCTCATGGGACAGCTGGTGGTGGCGGTGAGGTCACAGCCAGGGACAGCAGCTCCCCTCCGCCACCACCTGCCGGGGCGCAGGGTGGAGCAGCAGTGTCCAGTTCCCCTGCGTCCACAGCCAGTGATCACACCTCAACCACCAGCATGTCGCAAGCAGGCACCCCCTCGCAAACGTGGAAGGGGCCGTCCGAAGAGGAAACAGATCTCCCGGGAGGACTTCGCATGCTCCAGACGCAAGTGAGGCAGCCAGCCAGCCTTCCGCCAGCCTTCCTTGACCAGCCACTGCATTGACTTGGACTACGATCCCACTCCACACAGCCATCTGGATGGCATGTGTGTGTTGGACTATGGACATAGAACCAGTGGGTACACCCTGATCATCACGCAGCCATGACCGACAGCTCATTGTCACTGCACGCACCACTTTTGTCATCACCTTACACACAATCACATGTCACAGTTTGTAATAAATGCACCTTTTTCACTAACTGCTGTTTGTGCCCTGTGTCTTATTTGTACGGAATACAACGGCCACCTTGGGCGGAAAGGCACCTGATGCGTGGCATGGCAATTGAATCTGGAGGACCTGTAGGGACCTAGGGGTGGGAGACAGAACAGGAGCACATTCAATGAGTGTGTCACACACCCATCACACAGTACATTTCAACAACTACAAGCAATGTACACACATCGCACAGAGCAATAGGGCACAATGCCACAGCCACCAACAGTGGCATACTACCCTGGCCATGGAGCGTTGACACACAGCACGCAGTGAACAAACGGCCACCCTGACACAGCACACACACACCTGCACAGATACAGCCACATCAGCCGTCGTACATGGACACTCACCGTCAAGTGAAGTAGCGGGCGATGAGCTGCTGCCGCACATTACCAGCTTCCTCCTCTCCGCTGTCCTCCTCACTCGAGCTGTCCTGGTCTGCGGGCTGGGGCCCTGGTTGATCTCCGTCATCCACGATGAGGGGGATCTGCTTCCGAATGGCCAGATTGTGCAGCATGCAGCACGCCACCACTATCCGGCACACCTTCTGTGGGGAGTACGCCAGCGCACCCCCGGTGCGGTCCAGGCACCTGAACCTGGACTTGAGGAGGCCAAAGGTACGCTCGACCACACGTCTGGTCCTCCCATGTGCCTCATTGTAGCGATCGGCTGCTGGGGTGCGAGGATTCCTCAATGGACTGAGCAGCCATGCCCCATTCGGATACGCAGAGTCACCTGGGTGTGAGGGACACAGAGAACCGTTGCTAATCCAACTGGACAGGGGACAGCATCGCACAGCCAGCACGCTACACCACTCCACATACTCACCGACAATACAGGCACGATCCTGTTGCATATTGGACATCAGTCGTGGCAAGATGCTGTTGCGCATTATGTGTGCGTCATGGGCCGAGCCTGGGAACTTTGCACACACGTGGGTGATCACCATGTCGGCAAGGCACACCACTTGCACATTCAGGGAGTGCGTGTGCTTCCTGTTGCGGTACAGGTGCTCAGTGGCCTGTGGTGGAACAAGGCCGACATGTGTGCAGTCAATGGCTCCAACGACGTGTGGGATTCTGCCAAGGGCATAGAATGCACCCTTCACTGCCGCCAATTCACGAGCCCTGGGGAAGCGGATGTACCTGTTCCGGCACAGCATCATGGCTGCCAGTACATCCCTCAGCACCTTGCTGAACATGGGCTGGGACATCCCTCCTCCAATGCCCACTGTGTGCTGGAATGACCCAGTGGCGAAGAAATGCATGGCGGCCATCACCTTAGCCGTGGGGGTGACAGCAGTCGGATACACCCTGCGGGGACGGAGATGGGGTTGTAACATGGCACACAGTCGATGCAGGGTTGGCCTGTCCAGCCGAAACTTCCTAATAACCTCTGTATCGTCCATGTCCGCCAGCAATTGGTATGGGCGGTCAATGTTCCGGTCTCCGCCTAGGGACAATGGTAGAGGACACATGTCAATGCAACACGACACATAGCAATTTCGCATACACATCACTGACATGACTGAGCAAGCACATGAGCCACAGCCCAGCTGTCAAGCTGGGACAGCACGGCCACAATACACTTACACAGGTCTCCCAACAATGGCAATGGCTAGTGATACAACCACTGCCATGTGCATGCACATGGGGATCTAGGCCCCAATGACTTGCGGGGCGTGCTGATGGGGACTGACTGCATATCCGTCAAGCGGCAACGCCACGGCAACATGAATGTCTGCTGAGCATGGAACTGCTTCCGCGGCTGGATGAGTATGGCACACGACGACGACGATGTGGGCACAGGCTGAGCGGCCAAACAAGTGGGACCTGTGGCACGAGGGGATATGAGACAGTAGTAGGTGTCAGCACTGCACCCTATGTACAGCACTGTACGGATCACACCTCCCGAAACATTGACAGGTGTCCACATTGACAGCCCCATGCCAAGACGGCTGTGTGCTTGCAGTCACACGTCACAGGTGAGAGGTTACATTGCACGTGCCAGGTGGCAGTCGTACATAGTGGGAGCTGGCATGTGTGTGCATGTGTCTCCTGTTCAGGATCCACCAGATGGGCGCTGACTCTGTACTGACCATTGGACACAGCATGTTCCGTGGAAGGCTTGTGTGTGTGGGATGGTGGCACTGGATGTGCCTCCGTTGGGTGGGGGCCATGCACAGGGCGGGTACGTCGATGATTGCGCATTGTTGGTCACGGTGGGTGCACCCACTAAGATGTGTTGCCCTGTGTTCAATTCCTATGTCCGCATGATGATGGACTGTAGATGTGGGCAGACTACACATTGGTCGATGTGCTGTCTATATGCATGTGCCTTCACACCAGGCACAGCTGCCCCTGCACATGTGACCCCTGCTGGACTCGCTGCTGGGTCTGTGGAGCTGATGCACCTTCTGCGCGTGGGGCGGGCAGCTCTCCTCACTTCCCTCATTGCGCATGTCATGACTTTGCCGCAGGTGACATGGATCATGGAGGGCCCACATGTACGCGTGGGTAGGCTACACATGATTGTACACTGGTCGCCACCCCCAGTCAGTGTTTCGAATGGGAAGGTTGTCGTGCTGGTGGTATGTTCGATGTGGCGGATGGGCGGGCCTAGGTGCGGGCTTACATTCCGGACATGGGGGTAGTTGTATTGGCGACTAGTTGCAGTACACACGGGACACGTCTCCTCCTTTCCACATCTGGGTCATCCCTTGTACTAACTGACAGTGATACAGTCATCTTCGCCCCAGCCCTCATGTCCTCCCCTCGCTCCCCCAATATGCATGCTCACCTGCGAGGCTAGCGCTTGCACAGGCAGCCCCAAGCTCGCACCAGAGAGGGCAAGGAGTGTATGTGTGGGTCCAGTCGCACGAGTGGGCTGTCTCAGGGTATGATGTGTTGCGGGACGCCGTCCACCTGCGTGGTGCCCCAAATGGAGACCCGGCCTGCATGGACTATGCATCACAGTCTCGCCTTCCGGATCCGCCACCTGCGACACCCAGTGGCTGTGGCTGCCCTTGCGGCCAGGCCGCGTCCGTCTGTGGCTGATGGCCCACACATTCACTCTTTGGCCTCTCTGGGGAGGGCTCGGGGGTGGTGGCGCACGCGCTTGCACTTAGTCGCAATGGCATGTGGCGTGGTTGGTATGATGGGCAATGGATGGGATGGTGCGAGCCACCTCCCGTGACGTCAGTGCTGCTGGTGCTGTGGTGCGTCCCCCTACACTTCCATCTGACTTGTGCCATGCTAGACGTTGAGGTTCTATTGCCTGCGTGATATGACCAGGAGGAGCGCGAGGAGACCTCTCACACACCATGCTCCACTGCCATCCCGTGCCCTGTATCGCCTGTGCGGATTGACTATGTTGGGGTTACACCTGGTCGACTGGGGCTGTGTGTGCCTTGTCAGGGGCATGGCGGGCGCACAACAGGATCCAGCTTGTCCACAGAGGGTGGGCTGAGGTGCGCCTGGTACCGCTTGTACGTGTGCTCGGCTGCTGTGCACACACGTGTTCACTCCCCCGACAGGTGTCCTCTCACAATGCCCAGGGAAGCGGTGGTGTACTGTTCATGACCCCTCCCAACACGGAGTGCTCCAACTTGGCATGTGCGCATCTACCCGCCGCACCCACCCACCTGAGCACTGCGTCCATACGACTTCACACAACACATGTGTGTCTTCCACAGTAGTGCTACTCATTTGCGTTGACATCCAATACCAGTGGACTACATGGTCATGTCACGACTGCCGTGTACTTCACATACTCTCATCCTCTCTCATTCGTACTTGTGAAATGAGTCAGCGGAGACAGTTTTGGTTTCAAACATTATATTGAGTCTTCTGTCCTCTGTGATGCAGTATAGTGGACACTACTGGCAGCGGAATACATGTTGAGGATATACTGAGCATGATTGCAAATGGGATAGGGTGTGGGTTACATGTGATTGGCTGTTGCATGTGGGATGTGGGCTTCAGAGTGACATCTGCTTGGCCAAGGCTGTGCTAATGTACATTTACGTATAGCTGCGGAGCTGCGGACTTTGACACAGACGGTATACATGTAGCCTACCAGACCGCTTGGCATCATGGGCACAGTCCATCTCAGTTCCATGTGACAGGTTTGCTGCGGTTGTTCCTCATGCACGCGTGCATGTGAGATGACATCAGGGCATGTGCTTGCGTGCATGCAGCGGCGTGCCACTTGTTGTTGCACTGTGGTGGTTACTGGACATGTCACAGTCACTGGGGTCGTGTTGTTGTTGTATGCACTTGTCGTCCATGCAAAGGTCCTGGTATGGGATTCCCGGGCGGGGGTGGGAGGGGTGCAGCACCCACAGACTCCAGGCGACCTATTCATGTCCACTGAGCGGTGTGTGTGTCCATGGGCGCTGGATCCATGTCGTGTCCTGGTTGTTCGTGCAGTTCCGTCCATGTGGGTGCGATACACAGAGCCCATGCCACTGCCTCCCACGATGCATGCAGTGTTCCTGGATGTGATGGGGAACAGTGTGCATGTCCCGGTCATATCCGATGTCATGGCGATGTCGTTGATGGTGTGGTTACAGTTGCCGGTCGTTTGGTATGGCTGTTGTGGTGGTGACTGGCCAGATCCGTGCGGAAGCTAAGCATGGGTGCGGGGTTGGACATCATAGGTCACTCGGGGAACCTGCGTTGTGGTCCGACGAATTTACAGGTTGTCAGGTATGCGATGCCGCCCAGCAGGGCTTCCATGTCATTGGTGGTGTACATGTTTGCCAGCCAATGTAGCGGATGGTGGCTGTCAAGGTGTTGTTCGTAAGTTGTCCCTTGGAGGACCATGATGGGGCATGCTGGGTGACATTCGATGTAGCTGTTCTCGATGATCCGTCGTGTGGAGGCACAGTGGTCCCATTTCAGTGCGGGTGCGATGTTGGCCACATACGCCATGCCCCCATAGGCAGAGCAGGCCCTGTCAGTAGTGCGTCCAGAGGGAGGAGTAGTGGTAGCAGGTCCGCCTTCAGACATGCCGGGTTGGAGAGGCATATCTCGACGGGAGGCTGGTAGGGACACCTCCGACAGTAGAAGACGGGCATGACGCAGCTGAACAATGTGATGCGGTAAGTCAGTCGGTAACTTACGTTCAGCAGGGACAGGAGATCGCATCCCAATGTATGGAACAGGTTGGTTTTGTACAGCTTGAGCTGTTCGGCGTAGTTGGGTAGGTGTGTTGCGGTTGCCATTTCGCAGCGGTTCGTTGAGGTGGCGTGCTCCGGCTGTGTGTGCAGTCTGCAATGTGCACGCTCCGAGGTTGCTGTGAGCTCTGTGTAGTCGTAGGGAGACAGGACTTGTGTTCTGTTGGCTTGTTTGGAGGACACGGGCCCTCTTCCCACATGCTTCTCAGACAGTTCAAGGTCAGTGATGTGTGACTCCTTCCAATTAACTTGCATGTGGCCGACATGGGGGAGTGTTTTCTTCTTTCTTCCCCGTCCGTTGTGTGCTTCTGTGATATGCGCTATCTGCCCTGTGGTCGGTCTCCTCGGCATGCCTGTGTTGGTCTATTCTTGGACAATGGCTGTATTCACCGGCTTCTGTCGTAGGGCTGTGGTTTCCGGAGTTGGAATGGAAGGTCATTCAGTGCTGTCTGCTCTCCCTTGTGTGGGCGGCAGGTTGCCTTTCCGCTCTGCGTTGGGCCTTGTGTGTGAATGTTATTCTTGGGCCACCTGTTGTCGGTCCCCGGGCTCTTTGGTGTTCCGCTTTATATGTCTTGTTCATATGTGCAGGGTGGTATGGGTGTTTCTGTGTGGTACTGGCGTTCCTCTTCCCGAAGGGGCCCTGCTTCTCCTAGTTGGTGTTGCCGCCGCTGTGTGCTACGCCATGTTTGTTACACTGGGGTGTGTCCTGCTGTTGCGTGTCTTCACTGACATGTGTGCGTCGGTTGTGTGGCGTTGGGTGTTGTCCGTGAATTGGGCGTTGAGGACATGTCTGTGGCCGGCCTGTCACGTGTCATGTGCGTTCGGGGTGGGGCTGATGTGTGTGCTGCTTGGTTGTGTCCCTGTGTCTGTGTGCGACGCATGCATGGCGCTGCGGTTGGCCTCTGCGTTGTGCGCATGTGTGGCGGCGTCATCGGCGCTTTGGGGCCGTGACGGGGTGGTTGGTTACTAGTCCCAGGTGGTGTGTACACATGTGTTCCGCGATGTTACGATTTGGCCTGTGTGTCATATGTGGATGCAATGGTGGATGTGTAGTGTACACGCGCTGGTGGGGGTTGTCCGCTTTTTCCGCCCTTGCACTGTGTGCGCTGTTTGCGTGCACTTGTTGTGTGTGTGCCTACCTGCGTCTCCGCGGTACGTTAGCGCCCTTGGTGGTGCATCAGCAGAAGCATGGGGAGGGCCTGCAGTGCTGGATTCATGCTCGGGAGCCGCTCTTCGTTGTCCGTGCTCGGCATCCGTGTTACCGCTCGGTTTGTCGTACGGCATCTCTTGGCCGTGGGAGCCGTTTGTTTGCGGCATCGTAATTTATGCGCCGGGCGGGACGTGTTTCGTCGGACGGTGTGTGTCAGTTGAGCTGCGCCGCTACATGTACGGGCGCACTTTGATGGCGGACGGTGTTGCTGGCTTGCCGGCGGTGTTTGGCCTACTTTTCGCATCGTAATTGGACGGGCGTGTGGACTGCTGCGTGCCGGCGGTAACTGGTGGTTTTTGCATCCGCCAGCACGGCGGTGGTGCTTCCGCCCGCCATCGTAATGTGCCCCAAATATATTTTAACTAACGTATTAACAAAAACAATATTTCTTACCTGCATGTCGAATATATTCTTGCAGGTCGATGTTGTGTCACATCGATATTTAAACATCGATATTATGGCATATCGATATTTAAACATCGATATTATGACTCCATACCGGCTGAGATATGTCCTAGTGATTTGTGCATCTTTTCGCGTTGGGTTGAAGCTTACCCGACCAGGAGAAATGAGTCTCACATTAGCTAAGTTGTTGTTGAGGGACTTAATTCCACGTTTCGGCTTCCAGACTTCTCTGGAGTCAGACCGCAGAACTCATTTTAATAATGAGGTCCTTAAGATGTTGTGTGCAGCTTTAGAAGTTGAACATAGGCTACATTGCAATTACCAACAGGAGGCTTTCAGAATTGTGGCACAGGTCAATCGCACTTTGAAATTCAGATTGGCTAAAGTGTTGCTTCGACATCCCTGAAATGGCCTGATGATGAGCCTACGAAGTACTCCAGATAGGAGGACAGGATTGTCTCCCCATGAAATCATCATGGGTAGAGTTATGAGACTGTCAGCTGTGCCTGCTAATGCACTTGTGGATATTACAGATGACATAATTCTTTATTATTGTAAAGGACTGGCTGATGTGGTGCATTCTGTGTCTCATCAGGTTGGATAGGCTACAGCCCCGCCTCAGCAGGAGCTGTGCCCTGACCTCAGTACCGGCGACTGGGTTATCGGGAAGAAGCACAGGCATAAGTCGTGCTTGGAACCTCGGTGGCAAGGACCCTACCAGGTCATCTTGGTCACTGCAACAGCTGTGAAGTGCGGAGGTCTCCCCTACTGGGTACAAGCCTCCCATTCTCGCAGAGTCCTTTGTCCCCTTGATGATATAACAGGACCTGTTCCTGAAGTGCCGGTAGGTACAGTGAGACAAAGGGACCAGGTTAGCCAAGTTGCTGGGGAACAGCAAGAAGCTAGGACAGCCCTTGTTCAGCCTGAGGGGGGTCTGAGAGAGTCAACAGTTGATGTTGGTACAGAAGAGTCCCATGCTGTAGTGTTGGCTGCGCCAGATTCAGACCCTGGTGATGGGCCTAGTGCAGCAGTAATGTGAGTTGTGCCTGGAGACCGGTGGCCAACAAGAGAGAGAAACGCAGTTTGTGTGACGTGCTTGCGCCACACATTATCCCAGAAGATACTGAAGGATCTGGCCCAAGTCACAATGATGGAGAAGGGCCAACAGCATGGAGAAAAAGGGAGCTAGAGTACTGTGTTGGAGGTACTCCTCAACTGAATGGACATACTTAGCTATCAATGAGTGGAAGAGAGCATTTTGGACATTTTGCTATAACAATTTGCATTCAATTGAGCCTCCTTGAACTGAACTGTGTGGCTGAACTGAGTTTTGAAATTGTATTGCCACTAAACAGACTGAGGTATAATTACAATGGGGTAACCCTGTGTCCCTCAGAACCTGGGTACTTATGAGAGAAACTACAGTGGTTCCGTTGGGAAAAAAATAATTTCTTTACAAAGACGTTTATAATTCATAGATACTGCCGCTGGAGGAGGACGTGTCATTAGGAATCTTGACCACCTTGCTTTCTGGGGAGCATAACTCGCGTTTGCTTTACCTTGGGCTGATGATTAATTACGTCTGCCTGTATCCACATGATCGAGGACCTCATTGATTCCACATTGAATTTTCCGGCAAAATCGTCTTCACATTTCCTTGTGTCTTCCTGAAATCCATCAGGCCACCATGAACCTCCACTCGATGAGGCCACTCCGAGGGAATTCACCCCCATGTTGGGCTGTCAACAAAATCTTTAGCCTTGAAGAAGACCCGCTTTGACATCAATTAATCAGGCTGTTGTCAGGGTCGAAACGTCGGCGATAACGTTTGGCTCAGCTACAATAAGTCTCACGGTTCTGAATAATGAGCATCTATGCCATCTACCGGAGACATTGATTAATGTTGTTCTGACCATTTTTTCATTTGAAAATCCATCTTGATAACTTGTATATAATTCACCCTTACACCTGTATATAAAACGATCACAGCACCACAATCCCTGAGCACTCCACCTCACTGTATTATATGTCACTATATTTGTGCATTCATTATTGGCAGCCTTGTAAATACATACTCTGATTGCAAGCTATTTAGTGAGAAGTAAAATTGCTATTCTAAGAAGTGCATTCTTGTTTGTTTGTTCTGTGTTCCAATAGTATCACAATCGAATGATACTCTATGAATTATAAACGTCTTTGTAAAGAAATAATTCTTTTCCCAATGGAACCACTGTAGTTTCTCTACTAAACAGACTGAGTCAGTTTTTCCTGGATGTGATCATTACTGAGTTGAACTGCGTATTTATTAGAAAGAACTTAATAGATTTTGCTGAAACTATTAAGAAGAGTACCAAAGTCCAAGTCTGCTGAAGGAGGGTGTCACTTAGAAGATCACGGAGTAGAGCTAAGGAAATCTAACGAAGATCCTTTGTTCATATTTTGCTGAAAAGACACTTGAACTTTGCTTTGCTGTTTGCTCAAGTGGAAGCAAACTGAGAAGACTGTGCTGAAATTTTCTATTTAAGCAGTCTAACTTCAGAGAAATTATGGAGCCTAACCCTAATACTAATAGACGCAGATGCTTATGTGTAGGAGTGTTTGTCACATTAGTATTAATTGCTTTGCTTGTAATGTTGAATTTACCACACCATTCTCCTGTAGAGGAGCTAAGGTGTACAAGTTTATTTATTTGAGTTTTATATAGCGCTGGCTAGACCCGGAGGTATCAGAGCGCTTTACATAAGGAAACGAGTTACAGGTTACCACACAAGTGTCCCTCAAACACTACTTCTTATTGACAGTAGTTTAACTGCAATCGATGAGAAAGATTTACATGTAGTTTCATCTAGAGGAGACTATTCCTTGAATATTTATTCTAAATTTCTTTATGAATATGTTGACATAATGGATGCTAGGGATTGCTACGTCTGCTTGCAATTGCCTGCGTAAGTTGCTAAGGATATGACATACCATCACCTCCCCTTGACATATGTAGTTACCTGTTGTTTATTGCTGAGCATATTCTATGGAACTCGAATCATGACTTGGTTGTTTCAGAAGTTCATGTGTTGAGGCATTTGAATCGTCAGCCTGATGCAAAAAATGTAGAGATAGTGGGAATCTTTTTATACCCACCATGACATTAGACACTGCTTATGCATGTAGACATAACTTAACTTGTTCCTTAACAGGTGTAGAAAAGAAATTAATAGATTTAGTAGAAAACAGTCGAAGAGATAGCTTAGCTAAAATAGCAAATCACTCAAAAGTACCCCAATGGGCCAAAGAGGAACGTGAGCATAGGTTAGTGGGAAAGAGTGAATGTGATCATACTTTTGAAGTACGTGGAAAGTAGGGATTGTACCTAGATGGATCAGATCCTGTTTTCCTTAGAGTTTATAAAATTTTGGGCAAAAACAAATTTTACATGTTACCCAAGAGATGGTCTGGAACATTTTACACGGGGATAGCTTTTCCAAAAATGCATCATGTGCGACAACTTGATGACCCCACGGGAGAACAACATTTGAGAACAAAGAGAGGTGCTAGTGAAATTATAGGAGACATCTTTGGTGCTGCTAATACCATCTGTAGGGTTGATACTGCAGGAAGCTTTCTACTTTAGTTGATAAGTTGTTTACTAGTACAGCTGGAGGTTTTTTTAGTTATAGATACTGAAATGGTTGCGATCAGATCAATGCTTTTGCAGAATAGACTTGCATTAGACCGCCTTCTCGCAAAAGAGGGCAGAATCTGTTGGATGTTAAAAGTTCAACAATGGTGTACTTACATTCCAGACTAAAGTAAGGACTTAAAGAAATACATTAAGAACATTACTGACTGAAAGAGAGATTTAAAAGGGTTAGAAGCAACAGGTGCTTGGGAAGCAATGGGGAAGGGGTTTTCTGCTGGAAACTTAGGGAGTGAAATTGATGGAAGCATTTTGAAACCCTTAGTGATCATTGCTCTTTGTGGATTATTTTTGTTTGTAATCTATAAGGGAAATAAACATGCACAAGTGAAAAAGGGATTGAAGAGAAAGAGAGCAGACATAGAACTAGAAAATAGACAGAGCAAATACTATAATGACATGAAGTTTCTGGAGGAATCCAGAAGAAAGATGATGAAAACAACCATATTGTGATTTGTCCATCTGATAAGAGATGCATGTCTTGATTTGATGGCTTGATTCCCCATCAGAGGTGGGATTGGAGCAGCGTAAGGCTAGCTCCACCCTTACACTTCATAAATACGTAACATAAACATGCACTTAGCACATGATTCTTGTGTAGCCTAACGACTAACGTGAAGTGGTGCATTTGACATCATTATTAAAGTACAGTCACTGTAGAAGTAGGGACTTCACTCATAAACTGTGTGACATAACCGTATTAAATGATATATTCTTTGGAGACTTGCAGTAGCGGCCACTATTAAGCGTGGGTGGTGTGGCGGAGTGGTGCGGGAGGAGCAGAGGGGGGAATAAAAAAGAAAAATAAACAGACTTACCTGGGTGCCGCCGGGTGCTGCCGCCTCTGCTCCGTCTCCTCCGCGCCGCAACAGGAAGCTCCCAGCCTCCCAGAATCCCCTGTCCAATCAAAATGCTGCCTTAAGCAGTGTTGTGATTGGTCTGAGCGTCGTGGTTCGGCGCTCAGACAGGGGCTTGAAGGCTTTGCATGTTCCTCATCAGGCTGTTTAATGCAGGTGAGGAAGATGCACAGTGTGCATGACGGTTTGACCGAGCCTCTTGGGCTGGTCAAACCGTCATGTGCACTTTAGTGTGTGCTTTACACCCCTCCCCTGCCCTCTGTACTGGCCAGCCCAGCCCACCCCGCCCCGCACCTGAGCAGGAAGGAAAACTAAAATGATAATAATATTAGTTATTATCATTTTAGTTTTCCTTTTTACACTGCTCGCAGAGCAATGGGGCAATGCTCCTCCAACTTAGCGGAGGAGCCGCTAGTGGAGACTTGATGAATAAACCATCCTTACCTATAAAACATATGTTTACTTTAGAAACGATAATGATTTCTATTATGTGTGCACTAATGATTCATATATTTAATTGAAATGTAGTTCTTAGACGTACATATTCAAGATTGTACTGTAGGCCACATGTGATGCGAGTCTAATGTACTGACAATTTTACATTCATTTGTGTTTGAAAGTGCACATGCATTGTAAAGGTGCACCATTGATTTAATACTTTAAAGTTGTACTGATTAGTCCTGTTTTCCATTCTGCACAAAATACTGTTTTCCATTTTTTGCTTACATGACTTTTTCCTTGCAGGTGCAATTTACACAGTTTGTTAGTTGAGTACAGCGCTGTACTAGCGATAGAGAGCCTGTGAAGAAGACCTTGACAAAGAACATGGAGAGACAGAGCGTTAACTGAAGATTTCTAATCAACATTATTGCAACATGGCCTGAGTGAACAAGGACGATGTTGTTCCCATGTTCAGTGTGGGAACTTTCATTAATGTTGCAGCTTACGGCGTGAAAATGGAAAAGGATAATGGAACCCCTGATGATGCGTACAGAGGGGTGTTACCTGGGACATTCTGGTGCAAATACCTGGACTATACACTTTTTGAGGACACAAGTTCTTTCCTTGGGACTTTGATAGGTTAAGACCTCCACGCTTTCACTTGATTCTTTTCTAAGTATGGCTTAGGCTAACACTTATTCCCCTGTCCCTAAAAGACTCTTGACCGAGCTTCTGAAATGCTGACACCTTCCTGCATTGCTCTATTTTTCTCCTTTATTGAATTTCACAAGCTTTTGAGATTCTCTTAGATACAACCATCTTTTTTAGTTTGGACTTTAACTTAGACTTAGACTCATGTATAGAAGAGAGAACCAGGAACTCATCTCTGAGCCCTAAATCTTGTTATTGATATTTTGTATTGCTGTGACTGACCTTCTTGCTTGCCTTATACTGGTACGCCTAAACTTTTTAAGGAGTTTGGGTTTCCCAGTAGTTCTTCTGTACCTTTACAGCATGGTGCTGAGATTTGTGTACCTTAAATTGACTGCTAAATTGTAATAAACCTACTCAACTATAGTCACTGATTCCTGATCCTTATTGTGCAGGCAAATGAGTTACACTGTTAATTGAAATTGATTGATTAAACATTAACTCCCATCACCTCTCAGGTGGAGAAGAAACGGGCCATCGGATGAAAAAGGGTAAGAGGGTTGGCCCAGAGCACTGGATCAGGATTGATCTCATACCAGACATGTTTGCAACATTTTGTAGCAGAGGCAGATTGGTTAGAAAGGAAGAGAGCATCTATTTTCTATAGATAATTAAGGTAGAAATTAAAGGAGGAATTAAAGGACATCTTGGCATAAATAATGGATCTCTCAAAATCCTGCACTGAACCAATTGATCTGGTAGTCTAGTTGGCACACCATTTAACCAAACTAAAAGGAGTAAAAAAAGATGGAGCAACATGAAAATAATCACGATTCATGAAAAGAAGCCAGAAAACTCAAGAGGATTGGATGATCCTGAACCTATGCAGATTGAGTAGTTTGTGCCCCACTTATCAAAGAAGAGAACAAGAGAGACAATCAAAGTATCTGTTTCTTTGCTGTGGAAAAGAGGATCATTGCGTGAATGCCCCCTGAAACCAAGAATACGACTCAAAACATCGGTGCCTGCTCAAAAAGAGTCAGAGAAAGATGTGACTTGGAAGTAAATGACATTGGCTGACACTGAAAAACTCTACATCTTTCTGATATTTTCTTACTCAACCTGGCACAGATAGAACATTTCTAACATTCACAATACAGGTTGTGTTCTGCAAGATACTTGCCTTCATTCCAGAGAAGAACAAGCATTGGCAAAGCCAATAGGTCTCGGCAATACCCAAGCTATTGACCTTGTCAATGTGAATGTCTTTTAGCCATGCTGCCTAGCAGCACATCTGCTGTTCAGCATGGCCCAAAGTCACTGAAAGCCCAGAATCATGAGTCTCTTCACCCCCCATGTTGAGTTTATTGTCCTGCCCTCCTAACACAAAAAAAGCGCTATGGCTTGGCCTGCGCCTACCCAATATAGTACTTTTGTCAGTGACTTTCAGCCAGATGTGCTTCCAGACAACATGGCTAAAAAACATTCACATTGACAAGGCCAATAGCTGGCGCCGAGATCTATTGGCTTTGCCACGGCTTGTTCGGTGTTGACGAAGTCTTGCTGAACAAATGTGGAGGTGATAGTCGGAAACAGTTGAGGAGCTTTGAAGTGAAGTGAGGATGTGGTGTAACAATCAGAGCTGCCGATAGGGGAACTGGGGAACCAGGTTTGAATCTCTGGGTTGGCTGAACAGGTTGTGATTCTGGGCAAATCACTTACGCTTCCCCCTGCGTACGACATTGAATGTGTCATTGTGTAATGTAACTGGTGAGCACTTAAAGCACTCCAATACCATTGGCTGGTGTTAGCACTATGGCAAGAGGAGGATGGAACAAGCGCTCCAATACCATTGGTTTGTGCAAACAATAAGTAAAACCAGCAGGGACGAGGGTGGTACTGGAGGGACGTGTCAAGCAGGGAAGCAGGAGGGGACGGGGAGATGGGGAAGCAACAACGGGAGAGGGTGGGAGGAAGGAACAATGAAGGGGAAAAAATACCCTAATTGAAGCAGGATTAGCGACAAAACTTAATGTGTCATTGTGGAATGTAACTGGCGAGCACTTAAAGCAGTCCAGTACCATCGGCTCATGTTCGCGCTATGGCAAGATGAAGCGAGCGCTCCAATACCATCAGATCGTGCAAAAAAACAAAAAAACAACTGTTCGTGTTTTAACAACTTTTTAAGAAATGCATTTGTTTATGTACACGTGCATGCATTTTAGTGGTATGTGTGTATGTGTAGAAGAGAGACAGCCTGAAAACACAAGTACTTCTATGAAGTGCTTGAAAACAAAGATTAAATAGCTGCGCAAACCAGGAGCAGTGTTAGCAGACATGTACTTGGTCCATGGTCTATAGGAGTGCCAAACACAAGCAGAGAGCATGACGTCCACATGCCATGACGAATGACATCAAAGAAAATGAGATAACACTGAAGTTTACCAATGGTAGGAAATGGGCGGCCTGTAAGCCCACAGATAGAACACAACACGTCTCTTCAAGATAGCGCATGGGCTGTCTAGCCGAGACCTAAAAACAATAGATTTCACGCAGGCAAAACAAACTGGCTTCACCAATGCTTGTTGTGTTTAGAAACGGGGAGATTAGGGGGCACATGCATCAAGCATTTTACCGGCCCGTTTGCGACCGGTAAAATGCCTTTTCCGATGCATCAAAGGCATTGCATTTGCAAAATAGGTAATCGCAATTTTTGCGATTACCTAATTTGCAAATGCATTTAGGGAATTGCAATTTGCGATTCCCTAAATGCGATGCATGTAGCATTTCCAAAATGCGACTTTGCATTTAGGAATCACAAATTACCATTACCATCAATTTCAAGTTGATGGTAATTTGTGAATCGTTTGAAAAATGCACAAAAGTGCATTTTTCAAAGTGCCATGTGGCGCACACACATGCCCTTAGGGCATGTGTGTGCTCCACATGTGCACACTTACCTTTTTTGGGGTGCATCAGGGGGCCTTAGACCCCTGGTATCCTTGCATTGCATTTGCAATTTGCGATTACCAATTTGTCATCGCAATTGCGAAGTAATTCCCATTCATTCCTAAAAGCCTATAGGAATGAATGGGAATGCATTCCCTAATAGCGAATCGCAATGGGAATGTTAAGGATTCACAAAAATATTTGCGAATTCTTCATGCATAGGAATTTGCGATTACCAAATAGCGAATCCTTAAAACTCGCTATTTGGTAATTGCAAAGGATTACCTTCATGCATGTGCCCCTAAGTGATTTGTCCTTAATCACAAAATGTGGAAGTGAGGCCGAGGCTAGAGAGATGATATGATGTCCTTTCAGGAGAGGATGGGGCATAAGAGCCAGAGCTGCTGACTATGGTGCTGTCAAACTGCATTCGAGTTTCGGCATCGGCTTATAAGCCTTGATTTTGGACAAGTCACTTAATCTCCCCGTGCCTACAAAAATGAATGTGTCCTGGTGTAAAATAACTGGTGCTAATGTAAAGCGCGCCAATATCTTTGGATCATGTTTGGAGCTATATAAAACTGCACCAAAAAAGTAACTGATGCTAATGTAAAGTGCTCCATTCTCCCCGTGACTACAAAAATGAATATATCCAGGTGTAAAGTAACTAGTGCTAATGTAAAGTGTGCCAATACCTTCGGGTGGTGTTTGGCGCTATATAAAACTGCACCAAAAAAGTAAATATCGCTAATGTAAAGCGCTCCAATACTGCTACATAAAACTGCACATAAAAAACAACTGTGACAAGCAGAGTGGGGCAGAGGAGGGGATCTGGGGGAAGAGAGGATCTGTGCAAGGGAAGTTCAGTGTGGGCAAGCAGTGACTGGCAGGAGGTTGACAGGCAACCAACAGCTAATGCGGGCGGCCACAGGGAGATTAGGGTCTGATTTAGATCTTGGCAGACGGGCTACCCCGTCACGACAGTGACTGATATCCTATCTGCCGAAATATAAATCCCATTATATCCTATAGGATTTATATTTTGGCAGGTGAGATATCAGTCACCATTGTGACAGAGCAACCCGTCCGCCAAGATCTAAATCAGGCCCTAAGTGATTTGCTTAAGTTTACGGTGTCCTTGTGAAAAGTAACTGGTGTTATTGTAAAGCGTTCCAATACCTTCGGGGGTATTGGCGCTATATAAAACTGCACAAAATAGTAACTGGTGCTAATGTAAAGCACTCCAATACCTTTGGGTTGTGCTGGCGCTATATAAAACTGCACAAAAAAATGTGAAAAGCAAAGTCCGGGGAGGAGGGAATCTGTGCCATGGAGTTCAGTGGGGCAAGCAGTGACAGGCGGAGGTGGAAACCAACAGCAAATGCGGGCTGCCAGGGGGAAATAAGTGATTTGGCCATGATCACAAAATGTGGAACTGAGGCCGAGACTAGGAAGACGATGTGGCGTCCTCTTGGGAGAGGATGTGATGTAAGGTCCACAGCTGCCCATTATGGAACTGGGAAACCAGGTTCAAGTTTCGGCACTGGCTTAACATCCTTGATTCTGGGCAAATCACTCAATCTCCCTGTGCCTACAAAAATGAATGTGTCCTTGTGTAAAGAAACTGGTGCTAATGTAAAGCGCTCCAATACCTTCGGGTGGTGTTGGCACTAAATAAAACTGCATTAAAAAAACTGAAAGAATCAGTGTTAGGCTGGTTTACAGTAGTGAACATGAGGAAATGCATTGCATCAGCAACCACGTTAAAGGGACTACTTTTGCCATTGACACTGAGGGGCAAGCAGACCTTGATGAGATCACGACTCAGCGTGGCTCCTTTGAAGAGAGTTCAAGTTAAGCAACAATAGCAAACGGAAACACTTCACTGGTGAATGTAGAAAAAGTAAGAAAGTGCCAGATGGGAGAAATTTGAAGAAATAGATTCCCACCCTATTAAATGAGAAACAAAAAGGTGAGACATGAACAGTTCAATCATTTTGCACAAGAGAAATTTGGCTATGCAATTTCAGCAGAAGACAGGTACTTTAGAAGCTCTGACATACCCTGTGATAAAATAACGCATACCTGATTCACTTGATGTCTGATTTTCCAGCCAAGAACATCATTGCGTAACAACCACATATGGTGTAAACACGCACACACCTAGTACCCACACACGCAGAAAATAAACAGAGTCTACACTTGTGCCGAGTAATAGCAGCCGTGCACACATGCTCCAATCAGCACGTCAGCCATACACTAATAGGGCAATAAAAGGCAGAACACCACCACTCACTAGAACGAAACAGACTACAATGGGAATTTAAAGCAGTGACAGGGGGTGATTTGTGGATGTGGAAAGTACCAGGATGTGTGAGGGAGCAAGCAGAGATGGGAGGGAGGAGGTGGGGAAAATGGAACGCAGCAACAAAGGGAAAAGCAGTAACGGGGAAGGGGTGTTTGTGGACGGTTCAAACATCGGGAGATGCGAAGAAGCAAGCAGTGACGGAAGGGAGGAGGTTGGGGAAACAAAAAGCAGCAATGATAGGAAAAGCAGTGATGGGAAGGGGGTGATCTGTGGATGGGGCATGAGGGTGGGTGGGACGAGACAGACCTGGTAAAAGCACTGTGTAGAGTGCTGTAAAAGAAGAAAGAAAAAAGTAGGTCCTAAAATGGTCTTAAAAACAGGAGCAGTGGATGTTTGCAAGTACTTGGTCCATGCTCTGGGGGGAAGGCTAAACACAAGATGAGGCATGACCATGCATGCCAGGGACAAATGGTGACAAAGAATATGAGAGAGACGATGGAGCGAGCATGTGGGAAGCCTGTGGGAGGGGGCTGAAGCCCACAGATTAAACACAACATGTCTCTTCGAGACAGCGCATGCGCTGTCTAGCAGAGCCTTAAAAACGGACCTTATGTGTTGTAGAACCATCTTGTGGGATTCAATTCAGTAAAGGGTTTGTCTGTTCACGTCTATGGATTTTGTGATGTATTTGACAAAGTTGAGTCAAGCACTCTGCCACTTCATGAAAATTTTGATTGTAGGATCAGTCTTCAGCCCAGATATGAGATATTGTGTGTTGGAAATGACCATCTTTTGCATAGTATTTCCCCAGATTTTAGCCTTGACTGTTTTTTTCTGGCCATAGAGCTCTGTACACTTTACCTCTACTAACCAATGGTAAAGTGATTGTGCTCCTACTGTAAGCATGATGAAATTGGTATGCGCCTTATTGGCACATTTACATTACCTTCAAGTCTCTAGTATATGTTACACAGTATACCCAGGGCCTGTAAATTCAATTTTACAAGTGGACTGCAGCACACATTGTGCTCCCCACTGCAGTGATGCCACAAACCTGACACCAGGCCTACCATTGTAGCCTGGCAAAGCATTTTTAAACTGCCAATTTTAACTGTCAAAATAAACCCTCTTGACAGTCTTACACCTTGCTTTGAAATACTGATATGACCCTCCCTTAAGGTAAGCCTCAGTGTCCATAAAAGCAGTGTGTGTGTGGTATATAAAAGTAGGATATGCATAAGTTTATTGTTACAGATGTCCTTACAGTGAAAGAGGCAAAACACTATTTTCACTGTGGCAAGATGGCTCCCTTGTAGTGAGGTGACAATTCCTTACTGGACCGGGACAAAGGCCTTGTGTGAGGGGAGGTGTTGTCTTTTCCTTGCCAGGATAGCCTGGGGGCTCTGCCCAGGCATTTGAAGTCCTCCAAATGAGACCTGCCCTGTCTCAGGCAGATGTAGCTGACATCTAGGCCTGTCCCCTCCATTGTCCATCTAGTCAGGCTGGCACCAAACCCTGCAGAAGGGGGGCTGCCCCAAAACTGTTTTACAGTGACCACAGGAGAGGGGTTGCTTATTTCCACAGTCACATTTCTGGGTGGGCAGAGGGAGCTCTGACCAGGGGCAGAAAGGTCTGCCATGTTGGATTTAGGTGGAGAGGTGCACTGTGTGGGAATGTACGGTAAAATACCAAGGAAGTGCTGCAAATGTGGATAGTGTCACCCCGGGAACGTTTACCACATTGGTTAGAGATGTCTTTGCCCACAGGCTGGTGCCAGGCACAAATGTGGCATACACAGTATCTTCCTCAGAGCACTGAGCACTGCTGGATCTGAGGAAGATTCAGAAGAGAACTGCCCTGCTGTCTGAAGACATGAGAAAACCGACCTGCTTTTTTTGTACCAAGGACCTCAAACAAAAACTCTAAGGGTCATAAGGTTGCCCTCCTGTTAGGGGTACAGGGGGTTACACAACATGCTTTAGGAGGCCTTTTTTCTGCATTCCTAGCTGGACAGCTCAAACTGGACCTAGTGTGGTTCCTACTACTGGCCTATGTGTGAGTGAGTCTTGACCCCCAAGTGGTTTTTCCAAGGAACTGTACCCTAGGCTGTATATCAAGGTCTTTAAAACTTTTTGTCAACTTTTTACTTGAAAAACCATCGGGATACAGATACAAACTTGACCTTGGGTGAGAAAATTAAGCTTTCCCAATCAGAACTTTTGCCACCTAAACCAGCAACGGCTTCACCGTGCCTTAGTTCCAACACTGGAATCCATCAACACCAAGCCCTTTCTCTCAACTCCAGCCTAATGCCTGCTTCCGAATTAGGATTTCAACGTCCATACCGTTTCCAAGTGCTAAGAAAACTTTTTGACCGGGACAAACCTAATCTATTTATCCAACTCCTGCTCCATTTGGGTCAGGCTTAATAATTACCCTTGCCTCGGTCTTGCACAAAAAGATGACCGCGATTGGCACGTAATACATTTTTGTGCTATTTTTACTTTAAACTTTAAAAATTCATAACTACTGTTCTATTGATTGGATTATTGTCATTTTGGTGTAATTTTATGTATTAAAATATTTTCTATTTTTCTAAATTGGTTTGAGATTTTTCTCTTGTGGTTTGACTTTGTTACTGTTTGAGCACTGCATACATACTTTACACATTGCCTCTAATGATAATCCTGCCTGCTCTGTGCCATACCTATCAAAGGGCTGAGCTCAGGTTTAGTTAGCAACTTTTGTTTTTCACCCAAGGATTGTGATTATCGCCTGTGTTGGGTTCTCACCCCTCTTAAACAAAAACCCAGTTTCTTACATTGGTGTTCAGCGGTAGAATCTAGAACATTTATTTTTACTACCACTCAGTGATTCAAGTTAAAAACCTGACATCAAAATCGATTTTTGATTTATAAATTCTCCTCTAATTTTTAACTGGTCATTTTTAGATTTTTCCTAAATTTCATTCCTATCCCCATGTTTTGCACCAGTGATTTTGCATGGATGTTGGTGGATCGCAGCAGCAACGAGAGATTCAGCATAGCAGAGCTAAGGAGGCTGTGTAATGAGAGAGGACTGAAGCTAACAAAAAGCTTCAAAAACCCGGAGCACCAGATAACCCTCAGAGTCAGCTTAGACTGTAACATAGGAGCAAGACGATGATGGATCAGAGGATGAGGATGAGACAGAGGAGAAAGAAAAAGATGGCCTTGCAATAGTTACAGAGCCAGTGGGGGAAGAAGTGCCCACAGGAGGGAGGTCACCTGTCTTGTCCTGGGAAAACAGTAGTGTGTTCTCTCTTGGCTTGACCCAGTCAGAGTTGGAGGACGGGCAAGCACTTAGGCTTCTTAAGTTACAACTGGCAACCCTTTCCCTAGCACAAATGAAAATGGCACTGCAGTAGAAGAAACAAGCCTTGGCATGGAAGAAAAAAAAGGCCTTGCTGGCTCATGAAATAGGCCACAAAGAATTGGGCCTGAAAGCCAAAACGGTCTCAGTGAATCGGGTGGAAGTAATAATGAAATGAGCAGGGGAGGTAAAGTGTCCACATACCCAAAGTCCTAGCACCCAGCATTGTGGTAGGAATTGACATAGACAAGTGATTTGAGACCTATGAGGTGGCCTTGTGTATGCATAGCGTCCCAGAGGAGGCCTGGGGAGATAACTTGTTAAGGTATATGCCCTCTACGGGAAAGGGATGCCTTATTGGCTCTTTAGAAAGCTGACAGGATGAGTTATGCCTACCTGAAGGAAGCCTTTATTGTGAAGTTCAGTTTGCTCCCAGAAAGGGATTGCCTGTGGTTCTAGGATAGCCAGGAGCAGTTCTTCCAGTCATGGAATGATTTTCTGCCTTACTCTTTTAAGGCACTGGATGGTTGGATGAAGGGTAGCAAAGTCAATGATAATGATGGGCTTTATAATTTGATAACAAAGGAGGACATGTTCAGTACTTGATTTCCAGAGTTGCACCAACAACTTATTGGTTCTTTTTTTTTGCCATGCCTTTATTGAAATTTCAGGTGCAGAGCACAAACCTGTCAATGGTATGAACAACAAACGCAACTCCTAGAATATGGGGTATAATGACAACTGAGGTGGAAATGAAAATCCTGTTGTATGCCAAAGATATCCTCCTCACGCTTTCAGACCAGGATACTTCTGTTCCTGCACTGATGTCCGAGATGGATTCCTTCTCCGTTTTCTCAGGGTATAGGTCAACTGGGGTAAGGGTGAGACTCTTTCCATCATGAAACGCCTGCCTGAATGACCTGAAGAAGCTTTTGGGTCATGTGGAAGATATCCAGGTTGAAATATTTGGGGGTACTGGTGAATAAAGGACTAGCGAATATGGTCATGACTGCTGTCCAAGTTGGGCATTGATTCTACCAAATGAGCATCCCTCCATCTCTTCCTTTGGGGAATGATGCTGGCTGTGAAAATGGTAATGAACCCCGCTTCAATTATGTTCTGGATATGCTGCCATTTCCTGTCCCCTTAGTGTAATCAGTATCCACATTGAGTATCTTCCCTAGACAGCCTCCACTGCTAGGTGATACTACCACTTTTGTATGTCCCATCACATCTGTCCCCTCAAAATACCCTGTAGCGGGCCTCTACCCCCTAGCCAGGGGCTACTCCTCAAAAGCCCTCAAATCTTATTGATTTTAAGATCACTGTCCCCGGAAAGCTTGGAAAGAAGGCTGACCTCTGGATTAGTACCAGAGTGTCAAAAAAGGTAACTGGGGTGGACCCCAAGAAGGGTGGTTTGGGTCCCTAGCCGAATAAGAATGGAGCGAACAGGGAAAACCAAAAGGAGTACTCTAAAGGCTCCCAAAAGAGTTTACAGGGAAAGGAGTCCCAATCTAATCCTGCTCATAAGAGGGAAGAGGGTCCTGGGGCCTTACCAGCCCAAGTGCTAAGAGTCCCAAAAGTCAGGACACAAGAAGGAGTATTCCATCTACTCCCATAAGAAAACAGGCCCTAGCTGGTAGGCCTAGGCCAAGTGCTGCCATTGTAGTGCTGTGCAGGAGGTTACCCCAGTTAGTTTGGTGGGGGGAGTACTGAGGTTATCCAGGTTTCCCTGGGTGACAGAGAGATAGTTCCTAAAGCTCACATGCCTGATAACACTCAAAAGTTTAGGCAGTGGCACATTAACAATGGACAGAGGGTGGAGGCTCTGGGAGATACATGGGCCAGTATGACTACTGTGAGGTGTCATCTGGTGTCTTCAGAGCAGGTTATTCCTGATATAGTCCACCTGGTTGTGACAGCGGACAACCAGGTAAGCCACTATCCTGTAGCTTTGGTTCCTCTAGAGTGGGTCTGGGGAACCTCAGGTTCTTTGAAAGTAGCTGTGAGTCTAGCAACACCTATCGATTATCTGCTGAGGAAGAGGAGGGGCAAGGGCACAGAAAACTTACCCCACAAGTTTCAACGGTCAGGGAGGTGGCAGAGGGTAATGCTTACGGATCCTAGAGCGGAAGACATTTCTGCTCTTGGAGACCTGCTTGAGCTAGCTGGACAGCAAGCTGCAAGAAGATCATCCCAGGCAGAGTTCTGCAAGGCACAGAAAGAGTTCCTGAATAGTGAGAACATACAGCAACATGCTGAGGCCCATGCAAATGGTTACACCTCTGGTGAACACCACATTTATTGGGAGAAAAGTCTCATGTATAGTCAGCCTAAGCTCCCAGAGCCTGGGTCAATCCATGTGTTGGTGGTTTCCACAGTGCTACCGGGTTTTCCTTCTGGAGCTGGCACATGATATCCCCAAGGCAAACACAAGGAGATGATGAACGGAGCGCTGAAACTTTTCAGACACTCACCCCCAGTCACAGATCTGGGTTGAATACATCATCGTTCTTTAGCTCACTTCGCCATCCCAGTTCAGACACAGCTATATGCAAATCAGTTTTGACCCTGTGCCTCATGGGAACAGTCCAGGCTGAACTGCCAAGACAGGTCTTCCTTGGACCAGAAATAAGCATCCTGGGACAGGTTTCGGGTTAACACCCCTCATCAGCCAGGCTAGCTTGAATCCAGTGGCAAAGTGAGCAAGGGGATCACGTCTGGGCATACTCTGCCAACTTAGGGCAAACAAAGCAAACACAAGGAGATGAGGGATGGAGCGCTGAAACTTTTCAGACACTCACCCCCAATCACAGATCTGGGTTAAATCCATCATCGTTCTTTAGTTCATCTCGCCACCCCAGTTCAGACCCAGCCATATGCAAATCAGCCTTGACCCTGTGCCTCATGGGAACAGTCCAGACTGAACTGCCAAGCCAGGTCTTCCCTGGACTGGAAACAAGCATCCTGGGCCCGGTTTCGGCGTAACACCCCTCATCAGCCAGGCTAGCTTGAATCCAGTGGCAAAGTGACCAAGGGACCCACGTCTGGGTATACCCTGCCAACTGAGGGCAAACAAAGCAAACACAAGGAGATGATGGGTGGAGCGCTGAAACTTTTCAGACACTCACCCCCAGTCACAGATCTGGGTTGAATCCATCATCGTTCTTTAGCTCACTTTGCCACCCCAGTTCAGACCCAGCCATATGCAAATCAGCCTTGACCCTGTGCCTCATGGGAACAGTCCAGACCGAACTGCCAAGCCAGGTCTTCCCAGGACCGGAAAAAATCATCATGGGCAGGACATCTGGAGCAGGTCAAAACCTTTGACCGACACCCACTTCTATTGGCACCGGATGGGAGTCAACTCAAATGCATTCTGTAGATCCTGTGTCACCTGCCAGGCCAGTAGTAAGTTGGGATAAAGTGCAAGACTCTCCTGCTACCCTTCCAAGTGGAGGGAACATACTTTAAGAGGGTTGGAATTGATATTATTGGGCCTCTGAACCCCATTCTGCCTTAGCCAAAATGTTTTTCCAGGTCATGTTAGACCATGCCACCAGCTACCCTCAGGCCATTCCCCTGAAGTCTGTGACTGTGCCCGTGGATGGTCAGGGCACTGATGGGGATCTTTACCCAAGTGGGTTTCCCAAAGTGGTTGTATCTGTCAAGGGCACCAAAACTTCATGTCTGCCTACATGATTTTCATGTGGGTGGAGTATGTGGTAACCCACAAGTTCTCCACTCCATACCACCCCTAGATCAATGGGCATGTTAAAAGTGTCTACAAGACCCTAAAAGGCATGATTATGGGCCTGTCAGAGTCCATAAGGCATGAGTGTGACGCCATGGTGCCATGATTTCTCTTTGCCTACATAGAGGTACCCCAGAAGGGAGTAGGCTTCAGCCCCTTTCAGCTTCTGTTTGGCCACCCAGTGAGAGGACCTCTCAGTCTTGTCAAGGAGGGGTGAGGAGTAAGCTACCAAGAAATTCCCCAGGATGTAATGAGCTACATTCTAGCTCTCAGGTCTCAGATGAAGCGCTTCTGGAAAGAGGCCACTGAGAACCTTGAGGGCAGCCACAAATAGTGGTATGACCAGATGGCCACCCTGATGGAGTACCAACCTGGTCAGAAAGTGAGGGTGATGGTGCCCATAGTGCACTGAGCCTCGCAGGAACCATGAAAAGAGCCCTATGAATGCAATGAGAGAAAAAGCGAGGTCACCTTCCTGGTAGATCCCTAAACATCCAGGAACCCCTGCTTGTGAACTGCCTCAAGCCCCACAAGGAGAGGTCTGAAATTACTAACCTCTAGAAGGAGGAAAGTGAACTCCCTATCAACCCTACAGTTTTCCAAGGAGCAGGATTGGCCAATGGAGGGTTTAGTCCTTTCTCCCGCACTGATAGCCAAGCACTAGAGGGTCACAAGTTTCCTCCGGGCTCACTGACTGGTGCACCCATAACATAAAGACAGGGGGCTGCATGCTTGTCAAAACCAAATGTACAGGTTGTCTGACAATGTGAAAGCCAACATTAAAGGTGAGTTGTCTAAGATGCTAGAGTTGGGGGTGATTGAGCCCTCCTGTACTCCCTGGTCCAGTCCAGTTTTACTGGTTTCCAAAGCTGCCCTACTGGGCACCACCACAGAACTGAGGTTCTGTCTAGACTATAGGGGCCTCAATTCAGTCACCAAGACTGATGCTCACATCATCCCCAAAGCTTATGAGCTCATTGATCGGTAGGGCTGCCAAGTTCCTCAGTACTATTGATTTGACATCAGGGTACTGGCAGACTTCCCTAACTGGGGTGGCAGCCAAGGAGCGGTCAGTATTCTACAACCCAGAGGGTCCCATTCAGTTTAAAGTGATGCCCTTTGAGTTGAAGAATATCCCTGCCACAATCCATAGGTTAGTCAACCGGGCCCTAGCTGGGCTGGAAAAGATCGGTGCAGTCTACCTGCATGATATTGCTATTTTCACCATCAGCTGGGATGACCATCTGCACCACTTCAAAGAATTGCTTCAGGCCCTGCAGCAGGCAGGCCTGACTAGCAAGGCCAGTAAGTGCTCCATAGGGTAGAGCTCAGTGGTATACTTGGGTCATCAAGTTGGTGGAGGCCAAGATACAGACTATCATGGCTTGAGAGCCTCCCAAGACTCAGACCCAGGTGAGAGGCTACTTAGATCTTGCTGGATATTACAGGAGATTTGCCAAAGGATATGGTATCATTATGCTCACCCTGACAGAGCTGACTTCAAAAAGCAGCCCAAAAACGTGATCTGGACAGAGGTGTACCAGAAGGCTTTTGACACCTGGAAGGAAGCCATGTGTTCAGCACCAGTTATAAAGTCATCTGACTTCTCAACTGAGTGCTTTGTGCAGACAGATGCTTCAGAGCATGGAATTGGGGCTGTTCTCTCGAAACTGAACAATATGGGCCTGGACCAACCTGTAGCCTTCATCAGCAGGTGACTACTTCCCAGGGAACAAAAGTGGAGTGAAATTGAAAGGGAGGCATTTGCAGTGGTCTGGGCACTGAAGAAACAGAGACTGTATCTGTTTGGAACTCATTTCCAGGTTCAGACATTCACAGACCCCTCAAATGGCTAATGCAAATAATGAGTGAGAATCATAACCTGTTGCAGTGGTCCATCTACCAACATAAAATGGACTTTATGGGAGAATAACACCCACGGACTGACCACACAAATGCTGGTGCTCTTTCCAAGTTTTTCTGCCTATGCAATGAGATCTCCCATGGAGGTGGGTAGTACTCCCCGCCTTCTGCCCAGGGAGGACCCATGTTGGAAATGACCATCTTTTCTGTGGTATTCCTCCAGATTTTTGCCTTGACTGTTTTATCTGTTCATAAAATTATGGACACTTTATCCCTGCTAACCAGTCGTAAACTGCTTGGGCTCCCACTTTAAACACGATAAAATGTGTGTATAACTGATCGGCACAACTAGCTTACAAATTGTCAGGATCCATCGGACTGCCCACCACCTTCCGTACTCCAGCAGTAGTGGGGGAACTATTCAGGGTGAACCCCAGGGCGCTAGGTGCATTTCACTCACTTACACCCTACCTAGGAAGACTGCCTGTCGGGTGGGGGCTCCTAGCAGGTTCTCAACACATGCCTCTCGCCCTCGGCTCGTACCCTCTTTTACTCCCCGTGTTCCCTGAGGAAGAAAAGCTGACTTATATTTCTTTAATTCTCTGCTCCGGTATGTGGTGGTGTTTTCCTTTATCTTTGCTTCCAGGCCACGTCAGAGCTCGACTCAGCAACCTCCATGACTCAGCAGCCTCCGTGACTCAACAAGCCTCCGTGACTCAGCGACCCCCATGACTCAGCAGCCTCCATGACTCAGCAACCTCCATGACTCAGCAGCCTCCGTGACTCAACAAACCTCCATGACTCAGCAGCCTCCGTGACTCAGCAACCTCCATGACTCAGCAGCCTTCTGGACTCACCAAGCCTCCATGACTCAGCAACCTCCATGACTCATCAGCCTGGCAAACGGTATTTAACTCTCACCCAGGCTCATCTTCAGTGCTTTGCATTGAGTTTCCTGTTGAAGATCCTGCGGCGTGATGGCTCTTCTCTGCAGGTGCTGGTCGGACGAGTCCTGTTCCATCCTTGCTGCTGCTACTCGCAGATAAGTCTAAATCCTTTTTGGGCTACATTTAACTCTTGTGCTCAGTGGAAATTCCATTGTTTTGACTCCCGGCTCATTTCTGGTTATTGGGGAGATCTTGGGTAACTGCACACGAAACTCTTCGCAGTCAGAGACTTCCTGACTTCGTTTCCTATATCACAGTTCCCTCTTGTTCCCACTCAGCTTACTTTACGCTACTTGCCTGGATTTTGGTCATTTCCTCCTCATATCATTTATATAATTTGTGCATAGTCCTTGTTGATAGAAGTGTATATTATTATTGCAGTGTTTATTGTTATCCTGTTACGTCTCTGTTTTTTCTCGCTGAAAGAAGGTCTTGGTAACACTCTCAAGCCTTGGACATACTTCAGCTGAAGGATACAGATTATGTCTTAGCTCTTTGAAATAAGAATGTATGGTGTGCTTATGTGTTATCTTCGTTTGCACAATATTGTGTGAGTGTGTATTTATCTTTGGCGCAATATTGTGTGAGTGTGTATTTATCTTTGGCGCCATATGGTGTGAGTGCAGTTCTAATTTATTCTAATCATTCTTTTATCATGACCCAATGCAGAAGTTTATGCATGATATATGTCATTGATTATTTGTGTTCTTATGGATGTCTTTTACTACTGCTGCAGGAACTGGTCTCCATACTCATTCCTAGCTTTAGGACAGATGTCCCAGATTGTTCTGTGACCCAGAGTTTGCTTCTCCACCGGCACGAACGCGCACCAGTTGTTTCTTCTTTATTTTAGCTTTTTGTTTTAACTAATTATTTTAGTTTATTGTTTGTTCCCAAACCCCCTTCCCCTTGAGATTATCGGATGAGCACTGGTGTCTCTGGTTCAGTGTTCGTCGGATGATTTCTGGGGATTGTTGGGGTCCAGCTGCCTCTGCGTGTCCAGCAGAGAGAAGAACGCGTTCCAACGTTCATCTTCCCAGATTAGTTCCTGATACCAATAAGACACTTGTATATGGTACAACATATACCCAATGCCTGGATGTAAATGTCATCAGTGGGCTGCAGCACAGATCGTGACACCCACTGCAGTGACACCACAGAACTGACCCCAGGCCTACCATTGTTGCATTGTAGAGCAGTTTTAAACGGCCAATTAACCTGTCAAAATAAATCCTTCCAGTTAAACCTAAACCTTCCTTTTAAACACTAATTAGTCACCACTAAGGTAGTGCATGGTATTTAAAAGTAGGACCTGTTAAAATGTAATCTTCCATGTGTCCTTACAGTGAAAGAGCCTCAGGCGATGCTGACTGCTTTCCTAGAGAGAAACACTGAATTACACTATTAAACCTTATAATGCTAATTTCTATTTGCTAACAGCTAGAAAAATATGTCAAGGATTCTTTTATTAGTTAAACAAAATCCACTTTAATGGTAAATTTTGTCTAACCATCAAGGAAAAGGTGTTGTAGAAAATCACCTTTCCCTTGTCTTAATCCTCTAAAGCCTTTTGTAAGTATTATACTGTCACCTGGTAGCTGATGGCTCCCCTGCAGTTAGGTATCAATTGCTCCCCAGACAGGGACAAAGGTGTTTGGTGTGGGGAGGTGTTTTCCTTCCCTTGACCGGGTGGCCTGCTGGCTGTGCCCAGGCACTCTGACACTTAGGCTGTCCCCTCTACTGCCCCTCTAGTCAGGCTGTCACCAAGACCTATAGGAGGAAGAACTGCCCTAGAATGGATTTAGAGTGACCACAAGGGAGGGGTGCATATTTCCATAGCCATGCCTATGGGTGGGCAGAGGGAGCTCTAAACAGAGGAAGAACGGTTCTGCCATGTTGGATTTAGGGCAGGAGGTGCACTGTGGGATAGTTTACAATGAAACACCCAGAACATGCTTGAAAAGTGGGTAGGGTCACCCCTGGGAACTTTGACCCCATTGGTTAGGAAGTGGCCAGAGGATGCATTCCTACAGGCTGGTGTTAGCATAACGGTGGCACCCATAGTATCCTCCTCAGAACACAGTTAGAAGGACCTGAGGAAGATTCAGAAAAGTACTGCTCTGCTGTCTGAAGTCCTGAGAAGATTGCACCTGCTCTTTTGTACCCAGGACCCCAGAAGTGACTCCAGGGGTCATGAGGCTGACCTCCAAGCTTCAAGAGGCCTTTTTCCTGCATTCACAGTTCAAACTGCATCTGGCCTGGGCCCTGCTGCTGGCCTCTAATGAAGTTAGTCTTGACCCCCAAGTGCTGTTCCCAAGCTCCCAGTTCCTTGGCTGTGCTCACAGTGTACTCCTCCCTGCCTAATCCTATAACCTGGGACTTAGAAACTTTAGGAGACTGGGACCAACCTGCCCTGCTGATCCAACAAGGGTGGATCAGGGACGGGCCTGCTTCACCATAGCTCACACTTCGTTCTTCTCTCAGTGCTCAAATTTGGCAACGCCATGCCCTCCTCGGCTTCAGCCTGCTGCCTGGTCTGGAACAGCTACTGAGTTGACGTAGACAGCTTCACCAGTGCCGCCATTGGTGGAGATCCGATTGACTCTGAAGAACCTCCAGGCTGATAAAATTGAACATTTCCACTCAAACTTTTTCTGCATAAACAAACGCTTTCACGGTGACTCAGTCTTGATGCCACACTCTGCCAATGTCAAGCCACTAGTATCAACTCCAGCCCACTGTGGAGTTCCCCCTAAGGCTTTACATTGCTCACTAAGGGGCTGATTACGATCGCGGTGAACCCGCCAACAGCAGGCTGACGGTGGCGGGTTCACAGCGATCTTGTGGCCATTTCCAGCCCGCCATATTATGGTGGCAGGCGGGATCGTGGCGGTCGGGATCTCCGACTGCCAGAAATCCGATGGGCTCTTAGAGTCCGCCGGTGCAGTGGAGGCCCTCAGCATGCAATACATGGCGGCGGTGCCTAGCAGGCACCGCCGGTCAGATTACAATGCTGGCTCCCCGCCAGCCTATCCATAGCGGTTCACCCGCCATGGAAAGGCTGGTGGGGATGGCTTTTGGGGGCCCGTTGCGGGCCCCCCTTGTGCAGGTGCAGTTGGTTTGTGCATAGGTGCCCCCCTAGATTTGCCTGCACCATGTGGCAGGCACTGCATGGTGCCTGCCACGTAGTGCAGGGATATGTAATTTGTGCCATTTTTACATTGCGGCGAGTGCTGCTGCCAGCACCACCCGCCGCAATGTAAAATATGGGGAGTGCGACGCATCATAATTGCCCATGTGGGACCGCCACTTTCCGATACGATGGCGGACAGACTGAAGTCCTAAGTTTCTAGGTGCGAAAGTAACATTTTGACCAGAACAAATCCAACCCACGCTCTATCGCGGTCATCCTTAAAACTTTCCATTGTCCCAGTCTCGCTCAACCAGATGACTGCAGTTGGTGTATAACATTTTTTGGCACTATATGTGTCTTTAAACCTTACAAATTCATAACTCAGGTTCTACTGATTGGATTTTTGTCATTTTGTTCATTTTATTCTCAATTTTTCTAAATGGGCTTGGAATTTTCCTTATTTTGTGCTTTGACTTTGTTACTGAGTACTGCATAAATACTTTACACATTTTAGGCCAGTCTGTTCTGTACCATAGCTACCATGGGGTGAGCTCAGGTTTATTTAGCGACTTTGTGGTTTACTCTGACAAGAATTGTTATTTTTATGTGAGGTGGGTTCTCACCACTCTCAACTAATAACTTAGTTTTGTGCACTTTGCAGTAGAATGTATGTGTTTGAAAGATAAAGAAAATAGCAACATAAGCAATTTGGCTTCAGGCTGCATCATGTACAAGTTGGCTAACCTAATCTCTCCTCTTTTCATACCCCAAAAGGAAGTGTGGAGTTGAGTTTCTGTATTGAGTGCAGTACCCATAGCAAAATCCCTATTAAGAACATGTACCCACATCTTCTAAGTCTGATGCGGCTAGATCAACTGAAAAATGGTACAATATACACCAAGTTGGATCTGCCAGGTGGAACAATGCCATCCCTGCAGTTACCAGCTAGTGTTCTATCAACAAAGGCACCAAGTTCTTGGACAGCATGCAATATTGGCTTTCTGGCAAATGCAAGAAATGCAAGAAATTCCAAACAAAAATGATTTTTTACCAGAATTTATTAACATAGCAATGATATGAAATAATGAGGTGCATTCTGTGAATATTTTTAAAAGGAATAAAAATGTGTAGATAATCTAATAATATAACCTTAAGACATCTCAATTGCATCCAGTGCAGTACATCTGAAGAATCTGAAGTCAGTGCCCATACCCGCATGTGTATCTCCACCGTTGTTTGCAATGGGGGGTCTCTAGTTGGCAGTGGCTTGCACCCTGTCCAAATAGAGACCCTTCCTTCTAGTCAGGATAAGAGAGTAACACGCCTAGATAACCCCTGCTCACCCCGTTGGTAGCTTGGCACGAGCAGACAGACTTATCTCAGAGGCAATGTGTAAAGCAGTTGTACCCAAGCACACAGTAACACAGTGAAAACAATACCAAAGGACACCACACCAGTTTAGATAAGGAAAGTATCTTTATCTAAACCAAACAAGACCAAAACAACAAAAATCCAACATACACTTATCAAAATATCACTTTAAAAAGGCTTTAGCAATTCTGTCCATAGCAAACTATGGATGCAGTTTTTTCCCACAAAGTGCCTGAGGATGCGTCAAAATTCACCATACAAAGCAGCCGTAAATGAGCGAGGTGCGGGAAAACACAGTGATGCGTCAATTCCTAAGTCCGCAGGGAGGCAATGCATCAGTTCTGCTTCACGCAGGAGAAGTGTTGCATCAAATCCAGACTGTAAGGCAAAGCGATGTGTCGATTTCTGGACATCTGGGATCTGATGGTGTTGAACTTGGCACACAGGTGCGATGCGTGGGAATTCCAGGCGCTGCAGGTCGATGAGGCAGTGATCGAGGCGCTGCATCGATTTCTGCAGCTGCAGACAGGTGATGCATCAAATCTTCCAGGTGCACTGCAGGCTTGCGGTGGAGTTGGAGCGGGGGTTTTGAACGTCAGAAAATCGGTGCTCAGGGCTCAGGCTGCGGCAATTTCTCATCCCGCACACATGCGCTGCATCGATATTTTTGGATACACCTTGCTATGTGTGTGTTTTTTGGCCACACTGCCCTTTGCGGCAGGAAAAATGGTGCTGGAAGGGCGATGCATGGATTTTCACAAGGAAAATCAGTTATACAACCTCCAAGGGCCCAGAAACTGGATTAGGCGCCACAAGTCAGGTCAGAACTCCCAGCAGAGGAGTTCAAGGTTGCTGTAGGTAATGTTTTTGTGTCCCTGAGACTTCTTAAAAGGAGGCAAGCTCTACATCAAGCCCTTGGAGAATCTCCTCAAGAAGGTTTCACAACAAAGTCCAGTCTTTGTCCTCTTTAAGGCAGAAGCATCAACTGCGACCAACCCAGCAAAGCAACACACAGTAAAATGGGCAGTACTCCTCCTCACAGCTCTTCAGCTCTTCTCCTTAGCAGAGATTCCTCTTAATCCAGAAGTGTTCTAAAATCCTGGTGTCAAGGCCCCAATACTTATACAAATTTTTCCTCTAAAGTCTTTGTTTAGAAAGTCTCTCTTGCTCAGTAAATCCATTTCTTTCCTCCCTGGTCCAGCCACACGACAGGGGGTGGAGACAGCATTGTGAAGGGCCGCCACAGCCTATTCAGGTGCTAGCGACAACTCTTCCTACCATTCTAGCTCAGGATGGCTCATCAGCATATGCAGGGCAAACATCAGATCCCTTTCTATGAGTTTCTGGAGTGAATGCACAAACAGCCCCTGTCAGTCTAAAACCAGATGGTGAATCCACAAGCAGGCAGAGGCACACAGGATGGTTAAACATGAAAATACCCACTCTCTAAAGGAGGCATTTTCAAACACACAATTTAAAAATAACCTTTACTAAAAGGTGTGTTATTAAATTCTGAGTACAGAGAGTCCAACCTCCAAATCTCTAGCTGTTCCCAATTGAAAGATACACTTGTTAAATTTTACAAGGCAGCTCCAATAATAGCCTAGGGGAGAGCTAGTCCTTTAAATAGTGAAGAATGAAATTCACAGTATTTCACTATCAGGACATGTAAAACACACCAATACATGTCCTACCTTTCACATACCCTGCCCATTGGGGTACCTTGGGCCTACCTTAGGGGTGCCTTACATGTAAGAAAAGGGAAGATTAAGGCCCGGCAAGTGGGGGCACTTGCCAGGTCAACATGGCAGTTAAAAGTTGCATGTGCAGACACTGCAGTGGCAGGTCTGAGACACATTGGAAAGGCTACTTGTTTGGGTGGCACAATCAATGATGCAGACTAACTAGTAGCATTTGATGTACAGGCCCTGGGCACACACAGTGCACTTTACTAGGGACTTACCAGTAAATCAAGTATGTCAATCCTGGCTAACCAATCATAATCAAAATTTATACAGGGAGCATTTGCACTTTGGCACTGATCAGCAGGGGCAAAGTGCCCAAAGCATCTAAACCAGCAAAAACGAAATCCAGCACACAGTCAAAAACACAGGAGGTAGAGGCAAAAAGTCAGGGGAAACCACGGCAAGGATGCCAGGTCTAACAACTGTCAAACGTCAGAAACAAAGCCTTAAATAGCTAAAACGTCGGCCTTTGTTCCTTCAAATACCTTCTGGGCCCAGGCTGTAATTTTCCCAAAACTTCACGTTGTTTTGCAATAGTTTTGACTACTAAGAAAGAAGTACCTTCTTATGCTTAACTAAAGTCAGAAGAGCTGGGAAACATACCTGTTTCCCAGTCAGCTTTCAATGTGTGTGATTCTGTGTATTTTGACTATCAAACACTCATTTTCTGAGCTTTTGATCTGTTTATAAAAATATCATTTGTTTTCTCAGCATTCCACGGTCTTCCTCTCAGAGGATGTCATTCAAGTTCTCAATAGGTCAAAAACTAAGCAAATCATTCTATATTTCGGCTCTACTTTTCTGTTCTTTCTCAGATCATGCACACAATTGTTTGCAAAAAGCTAATATCTCTATTGCGCTTACTCCTGACACACCAAGATTTTTCAAGGCAAGCTAACTAATCCATTCTGCTTCTAAATGCCTCTTAGCGTTTTCTATCCCTTTTAGGCACCATCCCTTTAGAAGAACCAAGACAAACTTCTTCAAGGTAAGCGGTTCCATTCAAAGTATCCACAGGAAACAAAAGCCACAGGTGCTTCTAGAGGAGACAAGTCTATCCGTGGTCTATAGAGAGTACACAAAAAGAATCTCCAAACAAATTTGTTGGAATTAGGAGTAACATGCCTAGAGTTAAAAACATCCCTCCTCCTATTATCATGCAGTGCTCTGTCAAGTGAAAAACAGTAAGGCCCAGTATTACTAAAACTGATTCTGTTGTGCGTTGCATCAATAAAGTTGTGCCTCATGGATGCGCCGTAGTTACAAAAAGGCTCACCATGACACAACGCGTCACGAAGTCAAAGTCATAGCACAACGCATCAAAATGCAACTCATCGTTCGGAATTGTGTACCAGAAGTCAGAAATGACACATGCAAGAGGTATTTGTGTCACTTTTCACTACAAAAAGTAATTCAAATTTCAGATAGCATTTCTTCACTTTCAAAATGGCAAGGCAAGTGGATGCTACCACCCTGGCAGGTATTTGCACCAAAGAGGCTCTGTCTAGGAGGGCAGCAAGAAGAGAAAACTCAATTTTGCAGAAGAGGAAAAAAAAAAATTTGATTTCAGTGGTGGCAAAGCAAGAGATGCATCTCTTTGTCAACTTCAAGTTACCATTATCTAAGAAGGAAGCTTTATGGAGAGCAATTGTTGGCAAAATTAATCAGGAGCACAAACACACTGGTCTGTAGGAGAATGTAGGAAAAGGTGGCATGATTACAAGCATGGGACGAAGGAGACACTGACAAGGAATCTGAAGGTTGCAATGACAACAGAAGGAAGACCAGAAGTTCATGAGTCCTTGATAAAATGGAGAAGCAGGTGGCTGCACTCATTGGACCTGAGATGGTTTTTGGTGTACAACCCAGAGTAAGTGTAAAGCAAAGCAAATATATACTTTTTTTTTCTTTCAGATTTATCTTCATACAGGTAGTTAGAGGCATTGTGTGTCACCAATATGTAGGTTGTTTTTGAATTACAACTTTCAAACTATATTTGAAAGGTTTGTATTTTGGGTAACAGTTGCTCTAAACTATTTATGTATTTCCTATAATATGTTGTCATTAAGTACACAAAAGCATTGTTCTCTGTGATGCTCATATTATGTCAAGTCTATGGTTTACAAGGTGTTTATTCTACCTAGCAAAATATGTTTGCTTACTCTCAAATTAAGTTAAAATTCTCCAAATAATAATCCAGGTCAAATTTGAATTATATTTATCATTTTTTGATATATTTCAATTTTCATGTACCGTCTCCTCCACTGCTGTTCTTTAAATACATGTTTTAGAAGATTTCCTCAGCATCAGACCTACTCCTTGGTGACCAATGAGCCCATCTGAAAAGCTACATTCTAAAATCTGTTGCTTTTGTTGTGTATATATTTCTGTAGAAGTAGATTCGAGGCCACAATCTGCAAATATGTATATAAAGTATGCATAAGTTGTTACTGCAGAATGAATGTACATTTTATGTAAATATATTACTGCTCTGTCAAGTTTTCAAAATTATAAATCGCCTGTTATATATGTTTTATAACACTAATATGCGTACACAGATCCCTGAAACTAATACATATTGTAATACGTTTATCAGCACAGTGCAAGATATCAAGAATCTTGCACAGACCTCAAGAATACACCCAGGAAAGGCCAATGTTATTGAAAGTCACTGTTCATATCATGTTTTCCAGCATCATGTCAATCAAGGTTGATTGTGGGTTCACTGACAGAATATCAACACCAAAATATCCCCATACCACAATATCGAGTTTTAAATATTGATGTAAAAAATATCGACATCTTATATTTATAAAGGTAAGCACAAAAATATTGAATAAAAAATATCGATGTCAAAAATATAGTTGTACAAAATATCGTTTTTTATATATATATAAAATAAAATGATAAATATTAAATATATTAAATAATAAAATTAATTTAAAAAAAATAATTAGATTTAATATACATTTTAACAAATATAACAAATAAACGTAATTAAAAAAAAGTTAAACACACATATATAATAATTAATATATATATATCCAAATCCTTCCCGATGTATGGAGAGTGAAGAATCACGGCTCGGGCACAGACACCAGGTTGAGTGAAAAAAGTTGATTTATTCAAAAGACATGGTCCACATGACGCGTTTCGGCCGACGACCTGCGGCCTTGTTCACATAATGCGCTACATACAAATGAAAGGCTTATATAGGGTACATGGTTGTAACATGAACATAATTGACATCATGATTGAGCACAGGTGAGAGAGACTTTTTGTCCCCACCCCCTAGGTAAAAGAAAACACATGTTGGATACCACGTAGGTCATGGACAACATAGACAGACTACAGATACCATATGTAAAGAGTAGACATAGAAGATTTGTGTACTTGCATTGTCACTGTCAGCAGTTCCTGCACCGATGTGAGGTAAAAATCCTTATCTCTTAACAACTGATAAGTATAGTCGACCTGGACGTTCAACAGTATGGTGATATAATAACAGAATCCCACCGGGCCTGGTGATAATGTCTAGCGAGTGTAAATACTCATATGTAAAAATTGCTTGATCACTGCCTGAATGCAAGTGTCGAACGTGCTGATTTAGTTGAAGCCATATCAAAGCTATGTGACAGATCGAGCGTGTAGTTGTTATTACACCAACCTGTGACAACCGCATGGTGTATCGCTGAGTCTATGTATGCCGGTCTGTTACAATGCAGATTACGACCTAGGGAAGTGTATAAGTGCTCGGCGTGCATCGTGTGAATTGAAAAGTTTTGCTGAGCTAGTGATATATGTACAGCAAAGTTATTGTGCACAGAGTGACACTAGTAAAAAACAGGGGGGTTACAAGGTACTATGTAAATATATACAATGCGAGGCATCTATGCAGAACAACACTCTATGGTGTATGAAATCAAATAGCAGTATTTTCAGTGTACAGATTAGCTATAGAACACATATATCATTGTATGAATACAAGAAATCAGGTTCAGCAGTAGCGGGAAAAATCCCCAGGTAATTGACTGATGTAAATATATAATGGATTCATACCAGGGTATGTGGTAGTTATGCGTAATACATTAAGTGGGCGCAACAACATCATATGAAAATGCTTAGTTCACCACATGTGTGGGTATGCGAGGAGGCATATCCGGAAGCTTGAAAGAAAAAAAGAGAAAAATGGAAGATGGAAACAAAGCCATAGGTGTAGGAGGCAGACGAGAAAAGGTTGTGGGACTAGGAAAAATGTATTAGGGAGGATGGCACAAGGGAAGGAAGGAAGAAGTGTGGGGGAAGAAGAGAGAGCACAGCGTCTGAGAGTTAGATCAGGGCAAAAGTCAAATATAATGGCAATTCCAGCAGATCAGAGGGACATGTGTACTATGTCTCAGTTATTGTGGGAAATTAAAGGAAATTATACAGATCCTTACTCATGTTGAGGCCCCACGGTGTCCTAGTGTTGAGATTAAGTATATACCGTGACTCAAGTTGTCTAAGGAGTTTTTCACGGTTACATCCTCGTCTAGAAGTGGGTACATTGTCAATGACAAAATATTTCAGGTGTTGTAGATTGTTGTTATGGAACTCTTTGAAATGTCTCGCCACTGGGTATGTATGTTCAATGTTGACTATGGCCCTGAGATGTTGCAGGATCCTCCTGTGGACTTGAAGTTTGGTACTACCAACATATCTCAAGCCACAGGTGCATTGGAGAACATACACTGCATAGTCGGTTTTACAGGTGTATTTGTTTCTGATGGTAATGGGCTCTGAACGGAAGGCAGCAGTGACCTGGGTGGTATTGACCCCAAAACGACAGGCTCTACAGACATTACATTTAAAGAAGCCTTTCACATTTGTGAGCCAGTTGGATGTGGCTATGACTTTAGGGCTGCTCCTAACTAACGCATCCCTCATTGAGTATGCACGACGATAGGTAATGTTGGGTCGTTTGGGAACTAAATATATATATATATTTACTTCAAAACAATTAATAAACTATTAATTTTAATTTATTTTATAATTTAAAAATTATATAAAAATTTAACAAATACATATATATATTCACTGAAAAAACCACAGGTTTCAGGGACGTTATAGTTAGTTGGACATTTCACTCGTACAAAACCAGAGAAATCCGGCCGTTATAATTAGTTGACCTAACTATAACTCGTGCCCCCGCAATGCACTGCTGATGACATCACATATTACATCACTCATGACATGGTCAGTGACATCTCAAATGACATCACTGATGACATCATCCAGTGACTGAGTGTTTCCAAAAGTTTAAATATGCTTTATATATATATATATATATATATATATATATATATATATATATATATATATATATATATATATATATATATATATATATATATGCCAAGGACTATTGAAGAATGATTGGGTGTATGAGTATCTGAATGGATGATTTAATAGGTGCATGACTGACTGTATAAGTGAGTGATTAAACGTGTCTTACTAATACATGGGTGACTGACTAATCTGTATGAATGTCTGTATCAGTCTGTCAGTTGGTGTCTAAGTGGCTGCTTGGGTTGGTGAGTAGCTACATGAGTGTCTATATGGGTTTTTGATTGGTTGTCTGAGTACCTGATTGGGTGCCTGAGTGTCTGGGTGGGTGGGGTGTGTGTGATTCACTGCATGGATGTGTGAGTGGGTAATTCACTGGGTGTATGGGTTCAAGAGTGCATCTGTGAGGGGCTGTATGGGTGGGTGAGTGTGTGTTTGGCTGTGTTGGTGAGTGAATGGATGCCTCAGTGGTACATGTGGGAGTAACTACATATGTGAAACGCAGTATATGTGAGTGTTGGAGATTATAAATGATTATATGTCAGAGTGAGTGATTGTGAGAGTGGCTGTAGGGATGAGGGTGTGCTTGTGTCAGTTATTGTATAAGAGAGTAAGTATGTGTCAGTATCTGTATAAATAAGTGAGGTGGTGTGTGTATAACTGTGTAGGTGAGTAAATGGCATTGTGATTGATTCTTTGCATGACTGACTAGCTGTGTGAGTAACTCTATGGGTGGGTGGCGGTGTGTGAGTGTCTGTATGGGTGTATGAGTGCATAGGATAGTTGCTGTATTGATAAATGACTGCATGTATGAGTGAATGTATGGATGAGGGAGTGGATGTGTGTGTAGACCTAGGAATCAGTGAGTGGGTATTTAGTAACTGGTATTGGTGTGTATATGGTTTTGAAAATGGCAGTCTGTATTTTAGAGTGGGTGTATCAAAGGTTATATTATGCTGTGAGGAGATGCATCAGATTATCACGTGGATGATGTCATCAGTGATGTCATGAGTGATGTCATGAGTGATGTCATGAGTGATGTCATCAGTGATGTTACTGACCATGTCATGAGTAATGTAATATGTGATGTCATCAGCAGTGCATTGCGGGGGCGCGAGTTATAGTTAGCTCAACTAACTATAACGGCCGAATTTCTCTGGTTTTGTACGAGTGAAATGTGCAACTAACTATAACGTCCCTGAAACCTGTGGTTTTTTCAGTGAATTTCTATGGTTTTTTAAATGCTAATTTCTAACTATAACGTCCCTGAAACCTATGGTTTTTTTCAGTGAATTTCTATGGTTTTTTAAATGATAATTTCTAACTATAACGTCCCTGAAACCTATGTTTTTTTCAGTGAATTTCTAAGGTTTTTTAAATGATAATTTCTAACTACACAAAACCGAGTGAAATGTGCAACTAACTATAACGTCCCTGAAACCTGTGGTTTTTTCAGTGAATTTCTATGGTTTTTTAAATGCTAATTTCTAACTATAACGTCCCTGAAACCTATGGTTTTTTTCAGTGTATTTCTATGGTTTTTAAATGATAATTTCTAACTATAACGTCCCTGAAACCTATGTTTTTTTCAGTGAATTTCTAAGGTTTTTTAAATGATAATTTCTAACTACACCTAGATAGGTAAGACAAGTGCAGAAAGAGGAAGAAAGGCGCAGAAAGAAGCAAGAGAAGTGCAGAAAGAGGCAAGAGAGATGGAGAAAGGTGCAGAAAGAAGCAAGAGATGTGCAGAAAGAACCAACAGAGGTACAAAAAGAGGCCTACTTTGACTGTACTTTACAACAGACTCATACAGAGCACCCTAATCACTAATCCTTCTCCGAAGATGTCTTAAACCTCACTTTTCTCTTGAAGGTTCACTATTAATTGACTGCTCAGAATGTTACGCCTACCAAATATAAAACAGCAATCCTAAGCATATCACTGTTGTAAGTCTGACCAAGTTTGTGAAGGTATGCATGCGTGTGTCTCTGCTTTTACCTAGTGACATGTTAAATGAAAATAAACATACAAACACTTGTTTCAAACAGCATACTCTGTAAACTTGTGTTAAAAAAGGTGTATGCATTTCTTTCTGCTCACAATACAGGGCACATGGGTATTCAATAGTATATTTGAGGGGCTCTATAACACATATATACATAAGACATGTCTGCCTGTGCAACCGAATGACAGAGCAGAACTAAGAAGATTTGACCACCTATAAGAGAAGCTACCCGCTTTTTAAGCTACCATCTTCAGATGCATAACACATGTGAGAATACATGCGCAATTAGACATATACCTCAGTCATGAGAGCACGCAGACCTTTAAACTTGATAGCTTGCACTTCCCATTTGAATATAGAAACAGGTGAGAGAAGTGCAGAAAGGAGCAAGAGAATTGCAGAAAAAAACAAGAGAGGTGCAGAAAGAGGCAAGAGAAGTATAGAAAGAGGCAAGATAAGTGCAGAAAGAGGCAAGAGAGGAGCAGAAAGAGGCAAGAGAGGAGCAGAAAGAGGTAAGTGAGGTGCAGAAAGAGGCAAGAGAAGTGCAGAAAGAGGCAAGAGAAGTGCAGAAAGAGGCAACAGAGGTACAGAAAGAAGCAACAGAGGCACTGAAGGAGACAAGAGAACTGCAGAAAGAGGCAAGAGAGTTGCAGAAACAGGGATCAGAGGTGCAGAAAAAGGGAACTGGAGTGCAGAAAGAGGGACGAAGGATGCAGAAAGAGGCAAGAGGGGTGCAGAAAGAAGCAACAGAAGTGCAGAAAGAAGCAACAGAGGTGCAGAAAGAGGCAAGCGGTGTACAGAAAGAGGCACAAGAAGTGCAGAAATAAGCAACAGAGGTGCAGTAAGAGGCAAGAGAGGTACAGAAAGATGGAAGAGGGGTGCAGAAAGAGGCAAAAGGGGTGTAGAAAGAAGCAAGAGCAGTGCAGAAAGAACCAACAGAGGTGCAGAAAGAGGCAAGAGGGGTACAGAAAGAGGCAGGAGAAATGCAGAAAGAAGCAACAGAGGTGCAGAAAGAGGCAAGAGAGGTACAGAAAGAGGCAAGAGGGGTACAGAAAGAGGCAAGAGGGGTGCAGAAAGAGGCAAGAGAAGTGCAGAAAGAAGCAACAGAGATGCAGAAAGAGGCAAGAGAGGTACAGAAAGAGGAAAGAGGGGTGCAGAAAGAGGCAAGAGGGGTGTATAAAGAGGCAAGAGCAGTGCAGAAAGAACCAACAGAGGTGCAGAAAGAGGGAAGAGGGTTACAGAAAGAGGCAAGAGAAGTGCAGAAAGAAGCAACAGAGGTGCAGAAAGAGGCAAGTGAGGTACAGAAAGAGGCAAGAGAGGTGCAGAAAGAGGCAAGAGGGGTGCAGAAAGAGGCAAGAGAAGTGCAGAAAGAAGCAACAGAGGTGCAGAGAGGCAAGAGGGGTGCAGAAAGAGGCAAGAGAAGTCCAGAAAGAAGCAACAGAGGTGCAGAAAGAGGCAAGAGAGGTACAGAAAGAGGGAAGAGGGATGCAGAAAGAGGCAAGAGGGGTGCAGAAAGAAGCAAGAGCAGTGCAGAAAGAACCAACAGAGATGCAGAAACAGACAAGAGGGGTGCGAAAAGAGGCAAGAGAAGTTCATAAAGAAGCAACAGAGGTGCAGAAGGGGGCAAGAGAACTGAAGAAAGAGGCAAGAGAGTTGCAGAAAGAGGCAAGAGTGGTGCAGAAAAATGGAAGCAGGGTGCAGAAAGAGGCAAGAAAGGTGCAGAAAGATGCAAAAGTGGTGTAGAAAGAAACAAAAGAAGTGCAGAAAGAAGGAACAGAGGTGCAGAAAGAAGCAAGAGCAGTGCAGAAAGAACCAACAGAGGTGCTGCAGGAGGCAAGAGGGGTGCCAACATTTGTAAGAGAGGTGCAGAAAGAAGCAAGAGCAGTGCAGAAAGAACCAATAGAGGTGCAGAAACAGACAAGAGGGGTGCGAAAAGAGGCAAGAGAAGTTCATAAAGAAGCAACAGAGGTGCAGAAGGGGGCAAGAGAACTGAAGAAAGAGGGAAGAGGGGTGCAGAAAGAGGCAAAAGGGGTGTAGAAAGAAGCAAGAGCAGTGCAGAAAGAACCAACAGAGGTGCAGAAAGAGGCAAGAGGGGTACAGAAAGAGGCAGGAGAAATGCAGAAAGAAGCAACAGAGGTGCAGAAAGAGGCAAGAGAGGTACAGAAAGAGGCAAGAGGGGTACAGAAAGAGGCAAGAGGGGTGCAGAAAGAAGCAAGAGATGTGCAGAAAGAAGCAACAGAAGTACAGAAAGAGGGAACAGGGGTGGAGAAAGAGACAAGAGAAGTGCAGAAACAAGCAACAGACATGCAGAAAGGGGTAAGAGGGGTGGAGAAAGAGACAAGAGAAGTGCAGAAAGGGGGAAGAGGGGTAGAGAAAGAGGCAAGAGAAGTGCAGAAAGAAGCAACAGAGATGCAGAAAGAGGCAAGAGAGGTACAGAAAGAGGAAAGAGGGGTGCAGAAAGAGGCAAGAGGGGTGTATAAAGAGGCAAGAGCAGTGCAGAAAGAACCAACAGAGGTGCAGAAAGAGGGAAGAGGGTTACAGAAAGAGGCAAGAGAAGTGCAGAAAGAAGCAACAGAGGTGCAGAAAGAGGCAAGTGAGGTACAGAAAGAGGCAAGAGAGGTGCAGAAAGAGGCAAGAGGGGTGCAGAAAGAGGCAAGAGAAGTGCAGAAAGAAGCAACAGAGGTGCAGAGAGGCAAGAGGGTGCAGAAAGAGGCAAGAGAAGTCCAGAAAGAAGCAACAGAGGTGCAGAAAGAGGCAAGAGAGGTACAGAAAGAGGGAAGAGGGATGCAGAAAGAGGCAAGAGGGGTGCAGAAAGAAGCAAGAGCAGTGCAGAAAGAACCAACAGAGATGCAGAAACAGACAAGAGGGGTGCGAAAAGAGGCAAGAGAAGTTCATAAAGAAGCAACAGAGGTGCAGAAGGGGGCAAGAGAACTGAAGAAAGAGGCAAGAGAGTTGCAGAAAGAGGCAAGAGTGGTGCAGAAAAATGGAAGCAGGGTGCAGAAAGAGGCAAGAAAGGTGCAGAAAGATGCAAAAGTGGTGTAGAAAGAAACAAAAGAAGTGCAGAAAGAAGGAACAGAGGTGCAGAAAGAAGCAAGAGCAGTGCAGAAAGAACCAACAGAGGTGCTGCAGGAGGCAAGAGGGGTGCCAACATTTGTAAGAGAGGTGCAGAAAGAAGCAAGAGCAGTGCAGAAAGAACCAATAGAGGTGCAGAAACAGACAAGAGGGGTGCGAAAAGAGGCAAGAGAAGTTCATAAAGAAGCAACAGAGGTGCAGAAGGGGGCAAGAGAACTGAAGAAAGAGGCAAGAGAGTTGCAGAAAGAGGCAAGAGTGGTGCACAAAGATGGAAGCAGGGTGCAGAAAGAGGCAAGAGGGGTGCAGAAAGATGCAAAAGAGGTGTAGAAAGAAACAAGAAGTGCAGAAAGAAGGAACAGAGGTGCAGAAAGAGGCAAGAGGGGTGCAGAAAGAGGGAAGAGGGGTGTGAAAGAGGCACGAGGGGTACAGAAAGAAGCAAGAGATGTGCAGAAAGAAGCAACAGAAGTACAGAAAGAGGGAACAGGGGTGGAGAAAGAGACAAGAGAAGTGCAGAAACAAGCAACAGAGATGCAGAAAGGGGGAAGAGGGGTAGAGAAAGTGGCAAGAGAAGTGCAGAAAGAAGCAAGAGAAGTGCAGAAAGAAGCAATAGAAGTGCAGAAAGAAGCAACAGTGGTGCATAAAGAGGCAAGAGGAGTGCAGAAAGAGGAAAGAGGGGTGCAGAAAGAAGCAACAGAGGTGCAGAAAGAAGCAAGAGAAGTGCATAAAGAAGCAACAGAGATGCAGAAAGAGGGAAGTGGGGAGGAGAAAATAGGCAAGAGGGATACAGAAAGAAGCAAGAGAGTTGCAGAAAGAAACAAAAGAAGTGTAGAAATAAGGAACAGAGGTGCAGAAAGAGACAAGAGGGGAGCAGAAAGAGGGAAGAGGGGTGCAGAAAAAGGCACAAGGGTTGCAGAAAGAAGGGACAGAGGTGCAGAAAGAAGCAAGAGAAGTGCAGAAAGAAGCAACAGAGATGCAGAAAGGGGGAACAGGGGTGGAGAAAGTGGCAAGAGGGGTGCAGAAATAAGCAAGAGAGGTGCAGAAAGAAACAAAAGAAGAGCAGAAAGGAGGAACAGGGATGCAGAAAGAGGCAAGAGGGGTACAGAAAGAGGCAAGAGGGGTGCAAAAAGAGGGGTGCAGAAAGAGGCAAGAGGGGTGCAGAAAGAGGGCAGAAGGGTGCAGAAAGAAGCACGAGTGGTGCAGAAAGAAGCAAGAGATGTGCAGAAAGAAACAAAAGAAGGAACAGAGGTGCAGAAAGAGGCAACATGGGTGAAGAAAAAGGGAGGAGGGATGGAGAAAGAGGCAAGGGGGTGCAGAAAGAAGCAAGAGAGCTGCAGAAAGAAACAAAAGAAGTGCAGAAAGAAGGAACAGAGTTGCAGAAAGAGGCAAGAGGGGTGCAGAAAGAGGCAGGAGGGGTGCAGAAAGAGGCAAAAGGGGTGCAGAAAGAAAGGAGAGGTGCAGAAAGAAGCAAAAGAAGTGCAGAAAGGAGGAACAGAGGTGCAGAAAGAGGAAAGAGGGGTACAGAAAGAAACAAAAGAAGTGCAGAAAGAAACAACAGAGGTGCACAAAGAGGCAAAAGGAGTGCAGAAAGAGGGACGGGGCTTGCAGAAAGAGGCACGAGGGGTGCAGAAAGAACCAAGAAAGGTGCAGAAAGAAGCAAGAGAAGTGCAGAAAGAAGCAACAGAGATGCAGAAAGGGGGAAGTGGGGTGGAGAAAGAGGCAAGAGGGATACAAAAAGAAACAAGAGAGGTGCAGAAAGAAACAAAAGAAGTGCAGAAAGAAGGAACAGAGGTGCAGAAAGAGGCAAGAGTGGTGCAGAAAGAGGGAAGAAGGGTGTGAAAAAGGTACGAGGGGTACAGAAAGAAGCAAGAGGGGTGCAGAAAGAAGCAAGAGAGGTGCAGAAAGAAACAAAAGAAGTGCAGAAAGAAGGAACGGAGGTGCAGAAAGAGGCAAGATGAGTGCCAAAAGAGGGAAGAGGGGTGCAGAAAGAGGCATGAGGGGTGCAGAAAGAATCAAGAGAGGTGCAGAAAGAAACAAAAGAAGTACAGAAAGAAGCAACAGCGGTGCAGAAAGAGACAAGAGGGGAGCAGGAAGAGGGGTGCAGAAAGAGGCACAAGGGTTGCAGAAAGAAGGGACAGAGGTGCAGAAAGAAGCAAGAGAAGTGCAGAAAGAAGCAACAGAGGTGCAGAAAGAGGGATGAGGGGTGGAGAAAGAGGCAAGAGAAGTGCAGAAAGAAGCAACAGAGGTGCAAAAAGGGGTAACGGGGTGGAGAAAGTAGCAAGAGGGGTGCAGAAAGAAGCAAGAGAGGTACAGAAAGAAACAAAAGAAGACCAGAAAGAAGGAACAGAGGTGCAGAAAGAGGCAAGAGGGGTGCAGAAAGAGGGAAGAGGGGTGCAGAAAGAAGCAAGAGAGGTGCAGAAAGAAGCAAGAGTAGTGCAGAAAGAAGCAACAGAGGTGCAGAAAGAGGCAAGAGGGGTGCAAAAAGAGGGAAGAAGGGTGCAGAAAGAGGCACGAGCGATGCAGAAAGAAGCAAGAGATGTGCAAAAAGAAACAAAAGTAGTGCAGAAAGAAGGAACAGAGGTGCAGAAAGAAGCAACAGGTATAAAGAAAGAGAGAAGAGGGGTGCAGAAAGAAGCAAGAGGTGCAGAAAGAAGCAAGAGTAGTACAGAAAGAAGCAACAGAGGTGCAGAAAGAGGCAAGAGGGGTGCAAAAAGAGGGAAGAAGGGTGCAGAAAGAGGCACGAGCGATGCAGAAAGAAGCAAGAGATGTGCAAAAAGAAACAAAAGTAGTGCAGAAAGAAAGAACAGAGGTGCAGAAAGAGGCAACAGGGGTGAAGAAAGAGAGAAGAGGTTGTGGAGAAAGAGGCAAGGGGGTGCAGAAAGAAGCAAGAGAGCTGCAGAAAAAAAGAAAAGATGTGCAGAAAGAAGGAACACAGGTGCAGAAAGAGGCAAGAGGGGTGCGGGAAGAGGGGTGTGAAAGAGGCACGAGGGGTGCAGAAAGAAGCAAGAGAGGTGCTGAAAGAAACAACAGAGGTGCAGAAAGAAGGAAGAGGGGTAGAGAAAGAGACAAGAGAGGTGCAGAAAGAAGCAAGAGAGGTGCAGAAAGAGGGAAGAGGGGTGCAGAAAGAAGCAAGAGAGGTGCAGAAAGTAACAAAAGAAGTGCAGAAAGAAGGAACAGAGGTGCAGAAAGCAGCAGGACGGGTGCAGAAAGAGGGAAGAGGGGTGTAGAAAGAGGCAAGAGAGGTGCAGAAAGAGGCAAGAGGGGTGCATAAAGAAGCATGTGAGGTGCAGAAAGAGACAACAGAGGTGCAGAAAGAGGCAAAAGAGTTGCAGAAAGAAGCAACAGAAATGCAGAAAGAGGCAAGAGAGGTGCAGAAAGAAGCAAGAGAGGCTTGCACACCATTAGTACCAATTTAACACCCACATTTAGCAATAAGTAACAGGTGACCATTTTAGGTTTACAAAGGACCTTCCACCACACTGTAACACTTGTCGCTGCATTTTTGGTAACGTTTGAGCCGTTTGAGCTAGAAACAAGGCTTTTTTTGTTCAAATCTGCAGATTTGGCAGCAGAGGATGGATTATGTGGCTAATGCGGAAAATGTATAATTGTGTAAAAGTCGGTGCAGCCAAACAGTCGTATAAATCCAGTGGCCCTGCTCATACCTCTGACTAGGTCCACAAGTGCTCCTCAGTGATTCCTTCTTTTATTTGTCTCATTGAGTTCATAGTTTAGCTTCTATGGAAACGAGCAAGACTAAACCTGAGGTTACCACTCCACAACACAGACTACCATACCACATAATTACTCTCCATAACACATAATCCCACTCAACATAATTCCTGTACACTAAATACCACATACATTCTATCCACATAATTTCACTGCACAGCATACCACATAATTCCACTACACACAACGTACATCCACTCCACTCCAAAAAAACATTAGTAAAAAGATTTTACATTTACAATGCCAATAGCTCTAACTCTCGCAAATCCGAAACCTATTAGATTGCAAATGCTTCTTTAACTAGTAGTCGCATTTGCAGAGTGGTGGAGAAAGGGTGCTGGGCCTCCGACCAGCGCTCAGGAATTCTGCTGAGTAGGACTTACAGGAGGTACCAGGAGGGATTCTTGGCCCCCAAAGTCCCTTAGGAGTAAAGTGGACTTCATCCCCCAACCCGTAGTATGCCAGGAGGCATGTTTGCAGAGTGGTGGAGAAAGGGGGGCGTGGCCTCCGAAGACCTCTTAGCAATCCCACTGTGTGGGACTTACTGGAGGTAACAGGAGGGGTAGTCGGCCCCCAAGGACATCTTTGGGGGCTTGGGGGCCAACTATCCCTCCTATTATCTCCAGTAAGTCCCACACAACAGGATTGCTAAGTTCTCATAGCAGGCCACGCCCCCTTTGCCCACCACTCTGCAATCGCACCTCCTGGCACGCTTTTGGTTGGGGGATGAAGTCCCCTCTGCTTGTGGGGGTCCTTAGGGGCCAACTAGACCACCAGGTACCTCCAGTAATCCCCACACAGTGGGATTGCTGAGAGCTGGTCCGAGGCCATGCCCCTTTTTACACCACTCTGCAAATGTGCCTCCTGGCGCACTGCTGCTTGGGGGATGAAGTCCACTTTAGTCCTGAGATCCTCAGGACACAAGAGGACCTCATCGCCCCACCAGCAGTGCACCAAAAGGCGCATTTGCAGAGTGGTGTAAAAAGGGGCATGGCCTCGGACCAGCTCTCAGCAATCCCACTGTGTGGGGATTACTGGAGGTACCTGGTGGTCTAGTTGGCCCCTAAGGACCCTTAGGATTGAAGGGGACTTAATCCCCCAACCCAAAACGCGCCAGGAGGCACAATTGCATAGTGGTGCAGGGAGGGGGCGGGGCCTCCGGCGAGATGCCGGCTTTTCTTTAAAAAAAATATTTTTAGAAGGGGGCTGTGTGGCCCCCCTTCTTTTAGTATTTTTTGGGCCCTTGGGACGCCATCCCCCAGGGCCTGAGCATTTTAAAAAAAAAGAAAATGGGAAGGGGGCCACTATTGGCCCCAGGGACCCCATCCCCCGGGGCCTGGCCTTATTTTTTTTTAATTAGGGGAGGGGGGCCACATGGCCCCCCTTCCCTGGGCCACTTCTGGCCCCGGGACCCCATCCCCCAGGGCCTGGCCACAAATTAGGGACCGCGGGGGAGCCCCAGGAGGCGGGGAGCCGGCATTGCTTTTGGACAAGGGGAGCTGCTGACATGCAGCTCCCCTTGTCCAAAAGCAATCTGCTTTGCTTCTTGGAAGCGAGAGCAGCAGTGTTTTCTATGGCAGGGCGGGAGCCATGCCCCCGCCCTGACATAGCAAACAGCAATGTCCCGGGGGTGGGTACCCTGGGACATTGCAGGAGCCGGGCCAGGGGAGGGTGGTCCCCAGGACAATGGAGGGCTCCAGGAGGGGGGGCCGCGTGACCCCCCTCCCAACATTGACATAGCCCCAGGGAGGTGGTGGTCCCCGGGGCACGTGGTCCGCAACAGACCCCCAGATTAACATAATTGTGCCCTGGGGAAGTGGTGGTCCCTGGGGCAGTGTGGTGGGCTCGAGCCCCCCACACTTTATTTTTGAAAGTAGCCCTGGGGAGTAGTCCCCAGGGCTGCGGGGGGGCCGCGTGGTCCCCCCGCATTTAAATCATGTAGCCCCGCAGAGGTGGTGGTCCCTGGGGGCCCCCCTGCCCAAAATAATGTAAAGCCTCTGGAAGGTGGCGGTCCCCGGGGCTTGGGGGGCTCGCGAGGCCCCCCCGCCCAAAAATAATTAAATGCCCTGGGAAGGTGGCGGTCCCCGGGGCAGCTTGGGCGGGCATGAGCCCCCCCACGCATTTTTTCAAAAAGCTTCAGGGAGGTGGCAGTCCCCGGGGCTGCGGGAGGCCGTGTGCCCCGCATATGATAAACTAAGCCCCGAGGAGGTGGCGGTCGCTGGCGCTGCGGGTGCCCCCGCAGGCCCCCGCATATATTTTGCTCATTGCCCCCGGGACCTAGCCCACCCGTGGGCTCAAAGAAACGAAGCGCGGGAGTCCGTGCTTCGTTTTTAAAAAATTTTCAGACGTATTCGCGCACCCAGCGCGAATTCGGCCGAAAATATTTTTTTAAAAATGCTTTTTTTGGGCCCTGGGTGTCCCTATGGGACCCCCATGAGCAGGCCTAGGGGGTCAGGGTGTTTCTACCCTGCCCCCTTTTCTTTTTTTTTGCTGTTTTCTTGTGACTCGCTTCTACCGAGTCACAAGATGGCTGCCAACACTTCTTGGTTTAGAGTGTTGGCAGCCAATCAGAATGAAGCTTGTGCTTGGGAGGGTTCGTGAATCCTCCTCGGCCCTCAGATATCGATATTTTTATTTTTTGAATTTCTCAGGAACTACTGAACGGATTTACACCATTTAAAGCAAAGAGTGCACTCTGGACCAAGAGCTACCTCTCTGCCAAATTTGGTGTAATTCCATTCAGCAGTTCGGGCTGTAGCCGCAACAAAAGTTCCTATGGAAATTAACATGGAGAAAACGCGTTTTGGGACCCCCCTTTTTTCTCGGCCCCCGCTTGACGAATAACCCCGAAACTTTCAAGAAAGGAGCTGACCGGAGCGCCCCATTAGTTTGGAAAATTTTGCGAAGAGGCGCCAAAGATTTTGTCAAATAAAAAGACGCTTTTCCTATGGAAACTAGGTCCTAACTATAACTACCTGCTGGTGACAGCCAGAAGTAATATATATATACATATATATCTCTATATATATGTATATATATATATATCTCATGTAGTTCATTCGGGAATTCCCAAAAGAAGACAGCGGCACACCAAAGGACAGAACACAAATTTATTGTGCCCACAAACGCGTCGTTTGTGGGCACAATAAATTTGTGTTCTGTCCTTTGGTGTGCCGCTGTCTTCTTTTGGGAATTCCCGAACAAACTACATGAGCTATAAACAAGCGGTTGCTGCCACCGCTGCAGGCACCGGCGTCGAAAGGAAGGTGATCGGCTAAGTGCGGCAAATCAGAAGAAATATATATATATATATATATACACTCAGCGCAGGGTCCAGTTCTTTCCTGTCTCAAAATGCCCTAATCGGAAGACCGACGTGACTCATGGTGACTGGGCACCATGTCAAGCGGTGAGGAGTATTGGGCTAATTAATTTTTTGTGCAATTGGTCTCCCCGACCCCGTTTGTGTGTTTGTTTGCACAGTGTATATGGCTGCTACAAGAGGAGACTTTTTGATCTCATACTTCATCTTTGTATGGGATTGATCCATGTTAAGACCCTTGGAAGTCCGGGCTCGAATTCAGTCGTGAAAAACATGTTTTGCTAAATGGGGAACTTATTGGATATTACCTCATTGCAAAACCAAAGGGGATGATGGACGGAGTGTTGAACATTGCAAGCACTCATCCCCAGTCAACTGATCTGGGTTTAATCCATCATCATTCTTTAGCTCACTCCGCCACCCCAGTTCAGACATGGCCATATGCAAATCAGTCTGACCCTGTGCCTCATGGGAACAGTCCAGCCCGAACTGCCAAGCCATGTCTTCCCTGGACCGGAAACAAGCATCCTGGGACCGGTTTCTGGCTTACAGCCGTCATCAGCCAGGCTATCTTGAATCCAGTGGAAAAGTGAGCAAGGGACCCACGTCTGGGCATACCCTGCCATCTTAGGGCGAACATAGCAAAACCAAAGGGGATGATGGACGGAGTGTTGAACATTGCAAGCACTCACCCCCAGTCAACTGATCTGGGTTTAATCCATCATCATTCTTTAGCTCAATCCGCCACCCCAGTTCAGACATGGCCATATGCAAATCAGTCTGAGCCTGTGCCTCATGGGAACAGTCCAGCCCGAACTGCCAAGCCATGTCTTCCCTGGACCGGAAACAAGCATCCTGGGACCGGTTTCTGGCTTACAGCCGTCATCAGCCAGGCTATCTTGAATCCAGTCGAAAAGTGAGCAAGGGACCCACGTCTGGGCATACCCTGCCGACTTAGGGCGAACATAGCAAAACCAAAGGGGATGATGGACGGAGTGTTGAACATTGCAAGCACTCACCCCCAGTCAACTGATCTGGGTTTAATCCATCATCATTCTTTAGCTCACTCCGCCACCCCAGTTCAGACATGGCCATATGCAAATCAGTCTGACCCTGTGCCTCATGGGAACAGTCCAGCCCGAACTGCCAAGCCATGTCTTCCCTGGACTGGAAACAAGCATCCTGGGACCGGTTTCTGGCTTACAGCCGTCATCAGCCAGGCTATCTTGAATCCAGTGGAAAAGTGAGCAGCATGACGCTGCGGTACAAAACTTGCCTGTGTGGTCAGTGACAATACGCTCTACGTTGCCTATAACTGGCGGTGCCTCTAAGCATGTACATGGAACAATATTGAGGCATTATGGGAGCAGTAGTCCCGGATGGGGGGGTTTGGACACTATGGGGTCGATTCCGATTCGGGCCGGAAAAAGCACCGACCGACTCGGATCCGGAAAAAATACCGACCGACACGTACCCGTGGCGCACGACACGCCAAGTACGATGCAAGGTGCGAAAAATCCGACCGACACGTACCGAAACAAAGTCGACCGACCGAGCCGCACGGAAAACAGCAATCCGGCCGGAAAAACACGCGAATCCAACCGACCGACACGCACCCGGAACAAATCCGACCGAAACGTACACGCGAACTCCAAACCGCAAAGTACGATGCAAGGCGCGAAAACCACGAGCGAGTCGGACGGAGGACAAGCCGTACGACCGACACGCATACAAAACCGAGCCGAAGCAACACAATACACCGCGACCGACGCGTACGCAGCATAGAAAACTGCACAAACACAGCGTGAACGAAACGGAGAACACCGTACGAGACCAATGCAGGGTCCGACTCGGTCACAAGAACGTTTCCAACATACACAAACAGCACAAAGGAAAAATCACCCAAAAAAGGCCAAACAAGCAATTACCAAGCCAATAATTACTGGGGGGTGGGGACAGAGAACAAAGACACACCCACAACTCCACCTATATAAAGGACACAAATCACTACCATGAGCCTTTGCAAATGCCATTCCACTGCCAGCACCCAAGAGAAAGCAACCACACACCCACAGCTCATCCCTCACACAAGCCACACACCATCAGCACACCAACAAATACCTACCTCACGTACACCCAGCAAAACACACACTCACACACCCTCACCTGCACACCAACACACACATCACCCACCATCACCACCCATCACCATGCCCCCAAGAAGAATCCCAAGTTCCTAGATAGTGAATTGGAAGTCATGGTAGACGAAATCCTCAGGGTGGAGCCACAGCTGTTTGGCACACTGGTCCAACAGACCCCCATGTCGCAGAAAACCAAGATGTGGGAGAGGATCATCAACAGGGTGAACGCCCAATCACCATGTCGGCGCACAAAGATGGACATCCAGAACAGGTGGTATGACGTGCGCAGGAGGGTACGGGACATGCTGAAGAAAGACTACATCAACAGCCAATACACCGGCAGTGGCCCTCCTGCCAAGCCAATATACCTCAGGCCCTGGGAGGAGAAGGTGCGGGCCCTCCTTCCGCCAGTG
>CAWUFW010024393.1:0-61111 GCA_963921515.1 Calotriton arnoldi | reverse complement strand
CTTTAGTGGTTGAGCTGAACTGAATGCTGAGTACTGAGAGGCTTAGGTGCTTGGGTGCCTGCTTGCCTAGCTCGCCTGGCTCACGCCTAATTTGCACACAGCCTGCCTTCCGGCCCACCTCCAGTTATCGGACCGCTTTTCTCCAACCTCTTTCCCCTCCCCTCACCCCCCCCCCCACTGCACCGGGGGGTCGAGAGATGGGATAAAAAGATAACTGAGGCTACGGGGGGGCAGCAGGAGTGACCACTGCAGAGGCTGAAAACAGTGGGGCTGTGGCTGTGAGCACTTAGCAGACTCGCGTTCACGCGTTCATGTCGGTACTTGTGCTGCCAGTAATCCTGTTTGTCAGCTGCGGCGGGTGATTGTGGTTTTGAGCGATCTTGCAGCCCCCGCAGTGATCCCGCAGTCAGGTTCAAGTAAAATGGTGGCGGTTGTCTGAGAGCGAACGTTACCCCAGCGCTCTCCCGCTCCGCTCGCGGTCTCGCTGCTGCTTCTGCAGTCTGTACGAAAACCCGGTCTGTCCGTTCCGTTGGAGTCAGAGTCAGAGTCCAAGAGGTGTGACTTCACAGGATTGTACAATCTTATCATGAGGGAGCAGATTCTTAATAACTGTCAAAATCAGCTGTTGCATCAGTACCTGGTGGACTCTGATCTGACCTCTCCCCAAGAATTGGGAAAGAAGGCAGACAAATGGGTCAGAACCAGGGTGAGGCAGAATGTACAGAACCAAGGTGGTGACCCTAAGAAGCAAGATTCTAAAAACTCTGATAAGGGTGGGGAGAAGGGTGAGTGCAAACCTACCAGTTGAATGCTTGCTTGGCAATGATCTTGAAACTTCAGCTTGGGCAGAAGTGGAGCTCAGGACCAATGCAGAAATGCTGGGGATCCCTGCAGATGTGTTTGCTGTGACCAGGTCACAGAACAAAATGTCTAACACTGAACAGGCCTTGGATCCTGGAACAATGGACCAAGTGCCATCCAAGAGGAGGAGTAGAAGGGTTAGGCAGTGCCTTCCCCCTTGGCTCAGAAGGAAGATCAGTCTCTTGAGGGGGATGATCTCAGTCCTGAGGAAGGAACTGTCCCAGAGGAGCTTGAACCTGACCAGGTTGAGTTCTTGGGGACAGGGGGCCCTTCCAGGGCAGATCTGAGCCAGGAGCAGCAGAGCTGCCCCTCTCTTGAACCCCTCAGACAGCAAGCTGCTGATGAGGCTGCTGGGAATGCTAGTGGTCCCCATAAAGTGTATTGGGATGATGGACTCTTGTACTCAGAGTGTAGAGACCCCAAGCCTGGTGCCACCAGGAGGTTGGTTATACCTCTGAAGTTCAGGGGCTTCCTATTGACCCTAGCCCATGACATTCCTCTAGCAGGTCACCTGGGCCAGAACAAGACTTGGGACAGACTTGTCCCTCACTTTCACTGGCCCCACATGTCTGAAGATACCAAGGAGTTTTGTCGCTCCTGTGTAACCTGCCAAGCCAGTGGGAAGGCAGGTGGCACCACAAAGGCCCCCTGATACCACTACCTGTGGTGGGGGTTCCCTTTGAGAGAGTGGGGATTGATATTGTTGGTCCCATGGATCCCCAAACAGCATCTGGGCACAGGTTTATCCTGGTGGTGGTGGACCATGCCACTAGGTACCCAGAGGCTATTCCCCTTAGGACCACTACAGCACCTGTGGTGGCAAGAGCCCTCCTGGGAATTTTCTCAATAGTGGGTTTCCCTAAGGAGGTTGTATCAGACAGGGGTGCAAACTTTATGTCTGGATACTTGAAGGCAATGTGGAAGGAGTGTGGAGTGACTTACAAGTTCACCACACTCTATCACCCACAATGCAATGGTTTAGTTGAGAGATTCAACAAAACCTTAAAGGGCATTATTAAAGGGCTCCCAGAAAAGCTTAGGCGAAGATGGGACATACTCTTGCCCTGCCTTTTGTTTGCATACAGGGAGGTGCCTCAAAAGGGGGTTGGCTACAGCTCTTTTGAACTTTTGTTTGGTCACCCTGTCAGGGGTCCATTGTGCTTGGTGAAGGAAGGATGGGAGTTACCTCTCAAGCCCCCAAAGCAAGACATAGTGGACTATGTACTTGGTCTCCGCTCCCGGATGGCTGAGTACATGAAAAAGGCAACTAAAAACCTTGAGGCTAGCCAGGAACTGCAAAAAGCCTGGCATGACCAAAAGGCTGTACTGACTGTTTACCAGCCAGGACAGAAGGTGTGGGTGCTGGAGCCAGTGGCCCCAGCAGCTCTCCAAGACAAGTGGAGTGGACCCCATACCATTGTTGAACAGAAGGGTGAGGTTACCTATTTAGTAGACCTAGGAACACCCAGGAGTCCCCACAGGGTTCTCCATGTCAACAGATTGAAACCATATGTGGACAGGGCAGACATGGGCTTGCTCATGGCTACTGATGAGGGACAGGAGGAAGAGAGTGACCCACTCCCTGACCTGCTCTCACAGAACCCTGATGATGGGTCAGTGGATGGTGCAGCCTTGGCAGGCAGCCTCACTGCTCAGCAGCAAACTGATTGTAGACAAGTGCTCAATCAGTACAGACATATGTTCTCTCTGACTCCAAGTCAGACCACCTGGTGCACTCATGAAGTGGACACTGGGGACAGTCTGCCTATTAAAAATAAGATTTATAGGCAACCTGACCATGTCAGGGACTGTATCAGGACAGAAGTCCAGAAAATGTTGGATTTGGGAGTTATTGAACCCTCAGATAGCCCTTGGGCTAGTCCAGTGGTCCTTGTGCCAAAACCTCACACCAGTGGTGGGAAAAGAGAGATGAGGTTTTGTGTGGACTACAGGGGTCTCAATGCAGTCACTAGGACTGATGCCCATTTAATACCTAGGGCAGATGAGCTAATAGACACTTTGGCCTCAGCCAAGTATCTAAGCACATTTGACCTGACAGCTGGCTACTGGCAGATCAGACTAGCTGATGATGCAAAGCCAAAAACAGCATTCTCAACCCCTAGTGGACATTATCAATTTGTGGTAATGCCCTTTGGTCTGAAGAATGCACCTGCCACTTTTCAGAGGTTGGTGAATACAGTCCTTACAGGTCTGGAGGCCTACAGTGGAGCCTATCTAGATGATATTGCTGTCTTTAGCTCCACCTGGGAGGATCACCTGGTCCACCTCAGAAATGTTTTAGAGGCCCTGCAAAAGGCAGGCCTCACTATCAAGGCCACCAAGTGCCAGATAGGGCAGAGTCAGGTTGTGGGTGGAGGCCAGGTTCAACCACTGCAGAGCAAAATTCAGACCATCATGGACTGGATTGCTCCCACTACCCAGACTCAGGTGAGAGCCTTCTTAGGCCTGACTGGGTACTATAGGAGATTTGTCAAGGGGTATGGATCAATAGTGACACCCCTGAATGACTTAACTTCCAAGAAAATGCCCAAAAAGGTTCAGTGGACAGCTAGCTGTCAAAAGGCATTTGATGACCTGAAGCAGGCCATGTGCACTGCTCCCATTCTCCAGAGTCCTGATTACTCCAAGAAGTTCATTGTCCAAACAGATGCATCTGAATTGGGGGTAGGGGCTGTACTGTCACAATTGAATGATGGTCAGGATCAGCCAGTAGCTTTTATTAGCAGAAGGCTGACCCCTAGAGAGAAACGTTGGTCAGCCATAGAGAGGGAGGCCTTTGCTGTGGTTTGGGCTCTGAAGAAGTTGAGGCCATACTTGTTTGGTACTCACTTCCTTGTTCAAACAGACCACAAGCCCCTCCTATGGCTAAAACAAATGAAGGGTGAAAATCCCAAACTGCTTAGATGGTCCATTTCCCTACAGGGGATGGACTTTACAGTGGAACATAGACCTGGGAGTAACCATGTCAATGCAGATGGACTCTCTAGGTATTTCCACTTAGAACATGAAGACTCAACTGGTCAAGGTTAGTTTAATGTCCCTGCGTTTGGGGGGGGGGTTGTGTAGGAGAGTAGGATCTGCTTCACATGGGTACCCCCACTTTTTGCTGATGCTTCACTGTTTGTCGACTTTAGTCTGGCTGGGGCCCTGCTAATCAGAACCCCAGCCTAGCTGCTTCCTCTCTAAAATGGTTTCCATGTGCCTTAGGCACATCTCTGATTGGAATCTGGAGTGCCCTTATAAGTCCCTAGTATATGGTATACTATGTACCCAGGGCATAGGTACCTCAGAGGCCTACCAGGGGCTGCAGCATGTATTGTGCCACCCCTGGAAGGCCATCCAAAATGACACCACAGGTCTGCTACTGCAGCCTGGGTAAGGTGGTGCATGCACCCCTTACAGTGGTATGGGCTACCTATATCACTACCATAGCACACACATCTAAACCTATAAGTCACTCCTATGGCAGGCCTTACCAATCCTGAAGGCAGAGTGCTTGGTTTTATGTGAGAGGGTGCCCCTGCATGAGCAGAGCCCCTCTGCAGCGTTCGGAGTCCCTCCTCTGATGCTGTTTGTGGTACAGCCTGACCATATACTCTTAAGTGCATTATATCCTCGCGGTACAATGCTAACTTTGGACTGGCTGCACCAAAACATGTCGTGTTTGGTGTCAAACATCTTGGAATACTACCCCCCCGCCAATACTGGCGGCGGGGGTAGCATTCCACCCTTCTAGAGGGAGAGACATGTACACACTGGGCTACCCGGTAACTTCTTTCCAGAGCCCTGGCATCACAAAATGGATGCCGCTGCCACAGACACGGGTCTGGCCTCCTGCTGCTGACTGAAACTCCGGCAGGGAAGGCCTGGACAATAGGTTTCCTGTCGCAGGGAGGTGTAACCACCTCCCCAGACAGGATAGTGTGTATTGGGGCTGGGCGGGAGCACCCTCTGGTGCTTTGAAGTCCTGCACTTGGGGCACATTTGGTGTCCCTGTGCATATGCCAGTTCAAACCGGTTGCAGGGGCCACCTGCCCCTGCTCTGGCACGAAACTGGACAAAGGGAATGGGTGTAACCACCCCTCTTCCCTGACCCTCCCATAGGTGGGTCCCCAGAGTATGTCCAACCCCCTAACTTTGTATAAGTATGGGACCCCAGTCCTTAGGACTTTAGATTACCCTGGACGAAACTCTGAAGCCGAATCCTGGACCTTCGAAGCTCTACTTTACGATTAGAGGACTGAAGAATCTCCATTGGGGTCAAGGAGTGACTCCCCTGCTTGGCAGGCACCTAAGAAGCAATTGTCCGGTCTGCATCGCTGAAGCTCCTGCTGGACGCCGAAGTCTTTGCATCTCCAGAGGTGGATTTCCAGACTTCCCCGAGGCTGCCCTGAGTCCCCAGCAAAGCTGAGGCCCGTAGCTGTCGTGGGTAACGTGGGACCGTGACCCCTGGACACCGAGTACTTTTGCAAGTGCATCCTCTTCCTGGTCTCCCACGAAGTTGTGCTTTGGGCTCCAAGTAGCCCCCGCCTCCAGCACTGACTGCACCGAAGATCACTGGCCTCCACTCCACGAGTGTCCTGTGAGCCAGCTCCAAGTGCGTCCACTCGAGGCTCCTTCGCGGTCGCTAGTCCGTTGGCTAGTGGGCCCTCCCGAAGGCAACTCTTCTTCTGCTTGGGCTTTCCTGGTTGCTCCAGAGGTGCCCTGACTTACCCTCGCTGGGTGAGTCCCCCAGACCTTGCTGGTCTGCAACATCGTCCTTCCTTTGTTTCTACGAGACTTGCCGTTGCCAAGACTTGTTGGGTCCAATCCGGTCGCCGACACCGCAGCAATCGACAGACGTCGTGGGACAGCTCGAATCCAGCTCCTGGTTGTCGTCGACGCCTCCTGGACCTCGTGGCTGAAGAGTCAAGACGACCGTCAACCTACCGGAAGCACCCGACATCGGTGGGCATCTGCTCATCGCCTTCCTGGTCACTGGCTAGTGACCCAGACTCTGTCCCCTCTGCTTTCAGGTTCTTCAGATCTCCGATCCACCCTTGGATCCACCCGGACACTTTCGACTTGGCCGCCAGCAGCACTTTGCAGCAGATCGCCATTGAAAACGACGACGAAACCCGACCCCGAAAGACACCTATGCACCCGGCTTCCCTGGGTGAGGTAACTCGAGTACTCCGGTGCTCCCGTGGGTAGAACAGTCTAGTTCTAAAGGGGTTTGCTCCAAGTCCTCCTCTAAGTGTCCTTTTTCTTTAAAACTCCAACCGCGACATTCCCCATAGAAGTCAACGGCGGCTCGCGGCTGTGTTCTCACACTGCACGCGTCCCCCGTGGGTCCCCTGTGTCACTACCTTGGGTGGTTCCTTGAGGGCCAAGCACTTCTACAGGCTCTAGGCCTTGTGTCTAGCTCAGTCGTGGTTCTTATACCACTTTATTGGTATATGGTTTGGTACGCCCCTAGGGCTCAAACATGTATTTGTGCTATTACTGTTGATATTCGACTTGTAACTTATGTACTTCGAACTCTAGCCTCATAAAGAGACTAGACGGGTGTGTTTAAGACTAAATACATATATTTTAAATATATATCTGGTGTGTTCCTCTTTCATTTGGTCACTCAAGAGATTATAGACTGGTAAAACAAGCTGCTTTACATTCCTTCAAAACTTAGCCTGAAGGCTGCTCTCCATAGCTACCACTAGGAAAGCTTTCAATAAAGGTTGTCTTTAACCTATCTCCAATAAGGGGTTATTTGGACTGGTGCAAGGTGCCCACTATAGTTAGTGGACAGCATATACCAGGCCAACTTCTCACATGGCCTTTATATGGGTGGAGTTGTGGGTGTGTCTTTGTCCCATTCCCCCCCCCCCAGTATTTATTGACTTTGTCATTGCTTGTTTGGCCCTTTTTTTTGTATTTTTTCCTTTGTAGTTTCTGGGCATGTAGGAGACGTTCTTCTGACGGAGTCGGACGCTGCAGTTGGCTCGTGCGAGCTTCTCCGAGTCTTTCACGCTGTGTTTCTGATGGATTTCATGTGCGGCGTACGCGTCGGTCGCGGAGTATTGGGTTGCTTCGGCTCCTTTTTGTATGCGTGTCAGTCGTACGGCTTGAGCTCCGTGCGACTCGGTCTGGTTTTCCACGCATTGCATCGTACTGCGCGGGTCGGAGTTCACGGGTACGTTTCTGTCAGGTTCATTCCTGGTGCGTGTCGGTCGGTTCGATTCGCGTGGTTTCCCGGCCGGATAGCTGGTTTCCGTGCGGTTCGGTCGTTCGGCTTGTGTTCCGTACGAGTCGGTCGTATTTCACATGTATTGCATCGTACTACGCGGGTCGGGCAGCGCCGGTACGTGTCGGTCGGACTAAATTCCTGTACCGAGTCGGTCGGTACGTTTTCCGGCCCGAATCGGAATCGGCCCCTTAGTCTCATAACTGCAGTTGCCTGCTGTAGGGATTTTTGCAGCCTTGACATGGATGGAAATGGCACAGAGCAGGCCCCCTAATTTCGGGTGACGCATCAGACACCAGTTGTACTACCAGTAAAACCAGGGAATTCTCACACAGAAATCTTTAAGTAAGTCCCACACACCTTAGAAGAATTCACCCAGAGCTTCAGGGACATTTTGTGTTTTACTTGGAAATGAAACCCCATTTTGGGGTTCCCCTTTCATGACCTGCATTTCATGCTTTCAGTTCCACGGTTATGCAGGCCCATCCTCTTTTGTAAAGAAATTACAATGGGGACTACCTCTAACTTGGCTTACAAACTTAAATTGCCCCTTTTCGTTTTTGTAAACACATGTAGTCCTTTTCCCTGTATCTACTCTGTTAAAAGAATGACAAAAATGTTAATTCTGATGGATAATACCTGCGGATTCCTCACTTTTAAAATCCTGCCTCTTGCCTTTAGAATATTCTATCAGCATAGCAGTCATGTCACCACAGAAATCTACAGGCTCTAAACCATGTTGAACATGTCACAAGAAGATGTTGGCCGTGTGGATGTCTGTCTGTGGTGTCGGGTGGGTCACACATGTTTCCTGGTCCTGTGTCAAATGCTCCTTTATGCATCTGAAAGCAATCAGGGAGTGGGAAACCAAACTTTACATGGTTTAATGCAAGAAAAAAGGTAATTCCTCCTTGAGGTCCCCCTTGTTAAGTAAGTCAAAAGGACAAAGCTTCCAAAAAGAAGCACAAAAAACATAAGCCAGACTCCTCGACTACTAGCCACTCCCTTTTGCATGGGACCTGACCTAGGCACCTTTTTCTTCCTCCGAGCATATCCCAATGCTGGAAAAGATGTGACCCCAGTTCTATGGGCTATTTTCAGATCCAAAGCGCGTAGCTGCCTTCAAAGAGCCCATGCTGCAAATCTTCAGTATGGCTCGGCCACTTTCTGGCATGTCTTGGGACACCATGTATCCTTCATTCACACTTCCCTCAGCAGGTCCTTCCCCAGTGCCAAATCAACCGCTTTGAGTCTGCCTGATCCACTGTCAGCCCAGGCCATGCCTCTACTCCTTTGCAAGAGGCATTGACGGTTGTCAACCCACCGGCGCCGTTGTTGGATACTGTGACATTCATACCAAATCCACTGGCCTCGGAGGTGGATCCTTTGTCATCAATAACCCGCCCTCTGTTACTAAAGTGCGGTTCAGTATTGAAGATGAATATCTTCTGACTCCATTTTCATGACGTCAGCATTTTGACAAATCAGAGGCCTTATGTTCTGATTCTGATAAAATTCAGGTGCTTGACATAGTCCCACATGATGTTGAGGATGATGAGAAAGCTGATGACTTATTTCCCCATTTTACACTGATGCTCGCCTGTACCTGCATTTACAGAACACCAGTGATCTTGACACCTCGCCTGAGGTTGCTCTTGAGTCTCCACTCTGTTCTTACAGAGGCGAGTGCATCATTTGCATTGGGCATTTGCAAAGCTGTGCAAGTGTTGGAAATTCCTCCTCCATCGGAGGAGACAAAAGTCAATTTAACTTACGAAAATCTTCCAACATGATCCCTCTACTTTTTAGTATCTTACCTGTCACAGAGGTACTAGCGGATCCTATTCTGGAAGCTTGGTCTAAGCCTTTATCTTGCCCCATGTGTTAGCCACCCAATTACCAAACAAGACTGGCATCTAGGGACACTACTTCTTAAGCACACCGAAAACCTGTGGTTTGTGTTCATAGGCTTCTAGTTATAAGGTTAATCCTAATTCTTTATCTTCTATTCCTCTGGACATGGTGTTGAAGCAGATTGATGCCAGTGGATAGACCTTTTTTGTCTCTTGTCCTCTAGCTCTGTATTGTCATACCCTTGGGACATGGCAGAGGAGATCCTACCTATGCTACTTGAAGTTCTCAGAGTTTCCTTTGCAGAGATCGTTCACGCTAGACAGGATACAACCAGGCAAATATTGCATTCCGGCCTGGAATCCACAGTTTTGGTAGCCCATGCGCTCATCCACAGACATACGTTGATACACTCTATGGATTATTTGGGAGACACTCAGGCTTCTGTGATGGATATGCCCATTGATGGTGCCAGGCTGTTTGGTGAGAAGGCAAATTTTGCCTTGGTAAAGTTTTAAATTAGTCATGCGATGATACCTTCTCTGTGTCTGATTTCCTCAGCACATCATTTCCACCAGCAGTATTATAATACTTGAAATTATATTGGTCCTCTCTTTCCATCAGCGTCAACCGATGCCGCTAATCCAACAACCATTGCAAAACCTTTGAGCGTACAAAAGTAGAAGGGATGTGAAAGGGAGGGGATTCTAACAGCAATCTTCCTCCTCCTCCCCTCCCAGTACTGTAGTGACCCCTTTTTGATTTGCCGTTGGTCAAAAACAAGCGTCCAATGGGATGTAGAATCTGCCACTTTTTGACCCACTTGCATTTGATAACTTTTGACGAATGGCTCCTGCATATCATCTAAGTTGGCTACGCTCCTACCTTTTCAGAATTCTCCTCCGCCAATTCTCCCAGTCTTTATGCTGATTTCTACAGATCACTGAAGTATACAAAAAAGTGATGGATGTAATGCTTGAATTAATCTCAGCCACTGGTAATGACTAAGGGCCGCATCCCTGTCCATCTTTATTTTGCACACCATGCCACCTCAGTTTGGACCCAGCCATATGGAAATAAGTCTTGGCCCTGCTCCAGTGGGAACAGTTTAGCCCAAACAGTAAGGCCAGGTCCTCCCTGAACTGCAACACAAGCAATCCAAGACCTGTTTTCACCCTCAGTAGGGCCCATTAGTCGGGTATAGCCTGGCTCCAGTGGCACAGTGTGCACTGGACACATGTCTGGGCATACTTGTATCACTTAGTGTGTCACACCAAAGTTTACAAAAAAGTAATAGCTTGGATGCTTGAATTAATTTCAGCCACTGGTGATTTTTTCAGTGCCTCATCCCAGTTCTTAATAGGGCTTGTCAGTTAGGTATGGCTTTGTTTCAGGGGCAGCTTTAGAAAATAACAATGGACTGGTATGCGGCCTTAAGTGATTGCCACTGGCTGAGATAAACTCAGGCCTTCACCCTTTTGTATGCTTCAGTGCGATGCCCTAAGTGGGATGAGTATTTCCAGACGTGGGTGCTGTGCCACTGGAGCCGACTGATGAGAACTAAAAGTGGCAAAACCAGTCTTGGGTTGCTTGTGTTCGTTTCAAGGAGTACCTGGCCTGGCAGTTCGGACTGGTCTGTTCATATTGGAGCAGGGTCAAGACTGATTTGGCTGAGTCCAAACTGAGGTGGCATGTTGTGCAAAATAAAGATGGCCTGGGATGCGGCCCGAGTGATTGCCAGTGGCTGAGATTAATTCAAGCTTCCTTTCCATCACTTTATTGTATGCTTTAGTTTCTACAGATCATGCATAAATTCTCTGCAGAAAAAAGTTGATGTTGCCTGCATGGGTGCAGTTGAGTTAGTGCCCAAAATGGTTGGGGACTTGATTGATATTCCCATTACCACCTGATCCCAAAAAAAGGCTGGAGGACTGGATGCGATACTGGACTTTAGAGTATTGAACCTGTTCCTCTGGAAGGGTAAATTAAAAAAGATGACCCTTCCTTGAGTCTTTCTGGCCTTGGACATTCAGAATGTGTACATTTATGTATCAGTCCTGCAGTCCCATGGCCAAACTATGTTTTGTGATAGGTTCCCCTCATTTTCTATTTATCTTCTCCTTTGGCTTCACATCAAACACTTGGGTCTTTATGAAGATCATGTTAATGGTGGTGACTCATCTTCACAGGTCGAGAATACACATGTTCCCTAGCCTCAAAACCTGGAAGTTGAAGGCAGGTTAACTGCAGCTAGTCTTGGACCACCTTTCGGATTTAAATGTATTTTATTGATTTTATAGAAACACGATACACAACAACCCACCTACACCGGTCGGCCAGTGGTATTTCAGTAGTGGATAGCAGGCATGCATCGCGCAAAAGTAGAAGAAAATAATAGAAGTGAGAGAAGTGATAGGGAGGATCAAGGCTGGGGGAGAGGGGGTGTGGGAGCGTGCACCTTGTGTCTAAGCTTCCGATAAGGATACTAATGTTCTATCGATCTGCAGCACGCATTGTGGATGTCAAATGCAGAATCCGTAGGTACTGGGGGGAAGACAACTCACGAAATTCATCAGACAGGTATTGTATGCAGGTTTGCCACTTCAAAGCGGGGAAGTTGTTGTGTGGCAACTGCAGTCAGCTTTTCCATCCCCAGTACATCCTATAGTTTGTGTAGCCAGTCCGAATGTGTGGGCACTGTTTCTGTACCCCATCTTGCAAGAAGGATCTGTTTTGCTGCCCCCAGTGCGAGGGTTATCATTCTGCATCTATGATATCTCAGAGGGTAGGTGAGGGGGTTGGGGAGGCCCAGTAGTATATAGCTCGGGAATTTGGGTATGTTTGTCGCAAACTATTTACTGCATCCATGACCCCCTGCCAGAACGATTCCATTTTAGGGCAGTGCCAGAGGAGATGTGTGAGTGTGAACTGCTGTCCGCAGTGTCGCCAGCATTGCCCTCCTCCCGTGGGTTCCCAAGTAGCGATCCTGCCAGGGGTGAGGTACCAGTAGTGAGCGATCTTCAGGAGCATTTCTTTACGAGTTGTGTTAAGGGCGGAGGTGCGCGCCCGATGTAAAATGTTGTTCCATTCTTTATCTGTAAAGGTGCTCCCACTTTCTCCCTCCCATCTAGCTCGTGCGGGTGAGTCAAGGGGGCTCAGAGGTGTTATCAAAAAGGCATAAAGATCCCAGAGTAGTTTCTTATCTGTGGAGCGTGTGATAATCCACTTCTCAAAACCTGTCAGTACCCTACTAATTGCATGTGGGCAAATCCAAGGTTGGGTCCCCCACTGTGCTACTGTCAGGTATTGCCAGTGTGCCGTGTCTGGGAGGTCATTACATGTCTGCAGTGTTGGGAAGTCCATGAGCCCCTCAGTGTCAAACAGGTCCCCCATTCGTTTACAATTAGCCTCCTGCCATGCCTTGAACGCTGACCCTTTGGCCGCCGGGGTAAAGTCTGGGTTACCTATCATTGGTTTTGTGGGGAGATTGGTGTGGAGAGACTGTGTCACAGTTGCACCCTATCCCAAACTCCAATCGTGGATCTCACAACCGGGGTGATGTAAAAGCCGACTGGCCTGTGAGGTTTAGGCAGCCAGGGTATTTTCCATATGTGCATGGCCACGATTGCCTGATCTATTAAACACCAATGTTTTTCGGTGAGGGTACAGGACCATTCCACCATATAGCGTAGCTGTGCCTCTTGATAGTAGCAGCGCCGATTTGGAATTCCCAGCCCCCCACCAACATTGGAAGAAAAACGCGTGTTTTAGCCATCTGCGCTCGTTTGCCCTCCCAGATGAAGTCCCAGATAAGTGGGGGCTGAAGGGGCAGATTTTGCATGACGTATAGAAGTTTAGGGAGTAGCGTCATTTTTACATCTGCTATGCGCCCCAGCCACGATAGACCATGGGACTTCCACTTAGTGAGGTCTGTCCTCATGGTCGCTAATAGGTTCCCATAGTTGTATGCAGCGGTGGACGTAAGGGTGGGGTATATCCCCAGATATAGAATCCCACCCTCTGCCCACTAAAAAGGAAATTGGGCGCGGAGCCAATCACTCTCTGATTTGGGGAAGTCAAGCCAAGGATCAAAGACTTCTGCGGACTGATTTTGAAGACTGCTTCTCCAAACATGTTCAGTTCCGCTGTAACGGACGGCTAGGAAATTATCCGGATTGGTGAGGGTCAAAAGGACATCATCTGCATATAACATGATCTTGTGATCCCTCCCTCCCATCAGGATGACTGCCACTTGTGGATTGGTCCTTAATCGTTCTGCAAAAGGCTCCATATAGAGCGCAAAAAGTAGGGGAGGGGGCAGGGGGCAACCCTGTCTGGTCCCCCACTCTATAGGAAAGGCATACGATCTCTCTCCGTTCACCCATATGTTGGCTTGGGGGGCTATATAGCATTACTGTACCCAGCTGCGGAATCGTGGTCCAAGGCCCATGTGCTCCAGTACCCAATGCAAATAGGGCCAGTACACCCGGTCAAATGCTTTTTCAGCATCGATCGTTAGCAGAAGGGCTGGTACCCGCGAATGTTGTACCTTGTCCAGGAGGTGGCAAAGTCTTTTTGTGTTGCTGTTACACCCTAGTTCCGGAATGAACCCGGCCTGATTAGGATCAACTGGTTCCTGGATATTGGGGGCTAGCCAGTGAGCTAGGATGCTTGTAAAGATTTTCACGTCTACATTTAACAAGCATTGGCATAGCCAATAGGTCTCGCCTTTGGGACCTTATAAGTGTTTAGTTATGCAGCACAATATCCTCAGTGCAACAACATCAACTGTTGCATGGCTAAACACATAAGGTCCCAAAGGCGAGACCTATTGGCTATGCCAATGCTTGTTTATGATTCTATAGTGTGCTCTCCTTCAAAGACAGAGATACATTCACACAAACACACTCAGTGTTCGAGCAGATACACACTTGAGTGGGAGCTCGTGTGTGTCCTCACACACACACATCTTTGAAACAGACAAATACATATCACACGCTCACCCTGCGTCCCACACAACATTGTTTGCAGGTACTTATGATGGTTCTCACACACAAACCCATGTTACTGTTCAAAGAAACTGACGAGTGCCAGGGTTCTCTCTCACAATAGACGTTAGTTTTCAAACAAACACATGCATACCAGGGTGGATAAGCACACAAACCCACTTGTGTGCAGACAGACATAGGCTATAATGTGCACACATGCACACTCCCACAATCAATATCAGTGTTCAAGCATACAGGTGCATACTAGAATGTGAGCATCATGCACAAATATGCACATGCATCAGTGTGCAAACAGAATCACTTACAAACATATGTGGATATGTTAACGCCTTCCAGGGTTCTCTCCCTCTCGCGCAGACAGATACACGAACATTTACAAACAGATACATACCTGGGTTCAAAGACATGTGCAGACATGCGCACACACACAGAGATTAGTGTTTGGAAAAACAGACACATGCTAAATGTACACACACAGTTTTCGAACAAACAGATTCATTCTAAGAGTCGTATATATATTTTATGCATGCACATATTCGCACTCGCATAAATACACAGCACTTTTCATACAGATACATATCATGGTTTTTACACACAAATACGTTAGTGTTTGAACAGACAAGCACATATCAACGTAGGAGCCAGGATCCCCAATGTATTGTTAGGGCCCAGTTCATATGAATATTTCAGTGGGGAGGCGAGATGATCGAGCGTGTCCCATGATACCTTTATGGTCCATGGAAAAGAACTTAGAATTAAATAACTCACCCTAACTCAAGAGCAATTAATAAGCAAAGTACTTATTAATTTTGCGTGGCATCAACCAACCAGTGTTGGACACCATGCTTGCCTTGCCACCCCGTGAAATCCGAAAGCAGGACCCAGATCTCAGAAAAATAGGTGAGGAATAATTAGCATAGGCAAGGTGCTTATATGTCATTCATCATTTCAAGGGCTGTCACAACCTTATTGCCCCCCCCCCCTTTTTACAGTTATAGGTGAGGTAAATTCTTAGCGATGCATTTAAATCTACAATTTACAGTGCATATTTTCGCATATAAATCACATGCAGGGGTCTAAAGATCGTGTTTTGTTTCTATTAGTGCCCTGAACTGGCCTCTTGTCTAATAAAACACTAGAAAAAATAAACTAGTTAGTATCCCAAATGGAAACGTGAAAAGAACGAAAGTTATTTCAACGATGTAAATCAGTTGCATTTTTTCCATGTATTGAAGAGCTGAATAAAGTCAAAATTACATTTTAAAACAAGGGTTACACGGCTTTTAAAAAGTCGGTTATTCAACAAGTAAAGTGAATGTTATATCTTGAAAGTTAGGATGCTTGGGTGCAAGGCATGCGAGATGGCTTTGAATCGCTGTCTTATGTGTCTATGAAATCCCACCTCAGTCCCCTGTAGAAATGCTGATCATTCTTTCACGTCTTTCTGAAAGAAAGCTACTGGCTCTCCATGAGCCCCGCACACACTCAGCCAGTAAACAATATGAAAGGCCATGGCCCATAGCTTGGGTCTTATGAATTATTGGCGGGACCCAACCAAGCCCAACAAGACTTCTAGCCTGGCGCCCATGCAAACCAAGGTTCAAACTCACCCACACATGTTCGATTTCCAACACACAAATGCATGCTAAGGTTCACAAACAACTCACACATCGGTGTTTGAAAAGACAGACACATATTAGAGTGAACTCCAAAAACACACTTGTGCCCGCGCTCACACACACACACACCGATTTCGAACAGACCGATGCATACCAAGATTCATAAACACTCATGGTGTTGGGGGCAGGGGGGAGATTGCGGTGAAGCCCGAGATAATCCCCGCTCTGGTAATATCCGGCGCTCTCGGTGGAGCACACTTTTTGTTTTTTTTCTTTAGTGTGATTTATAATTAAAGATTCTAATCTGCCTTGACGGGGAGTTAATGATTGCTCTGATTGATTAGAATTCATAATACTGTCATATGCACTGTGGCTTTTTGATCCCTGGGAGCAGCTCCACAGAATCCGGTAATTCAGGTACTGGTACGCGACATAATTGAAAAATGTTCTACCGTGACTAGTGGTTCAAAGTACATACCCAATTGAGTTTTAGTGTCACTACCCCTAATAGGAAGCTAGATCAATACCTCAGTACCCTGGGGTGCCTTGAGATGTTTTCACCTACAACCAGTAGAAACCACATATTTGTTCTGGTAACCTAAAGTGGCACACAGCCTCACAAGGGAGCAGGAGATCCTACTTTCCCACAAGGACTAAAATGTTCTTAATGTAATAAATAGAAACTACGATAAATAAACATGTATTTGATTGCTGTACTATTTTATCTGACTGTGGCTTATTTCAGAACGTATCCCAACAAGAAGCCTAAAAAAACCTAAGAAGGCACATAACTATATACCAAAGGGAAATCACCTTGTGCTTTTCGACGACTGTAGCCCAAGGCATCTTCATAACAAGCGCGCGCCTCGCGCGGCAGGAGGGGGCCTGCGCGATTCCCTTGCGGGAGCGTGCAGCAAGGCGCGATGATTGTGACCATATGGCGCCACCATATGGCGCCGCGCGCTCCCGCAAGGGAATCGCCAAACGTGCACGCGTTGCCATTGCAAGCAATGCAACGCGTGCACGTTTTCGCCCCCCAAAGCTGTGCCAATAGCTAAAGGTCTCTCCAATGCAGCGCATGCGCGCTGCGTAGGCTAGACCTAAAAAGGAGATCGGGCGATAGGAGGCGCAACATTTGGGATCCTTGCCCGGTTTAGGGATCACCGTAGTGGTGGCAAGACGCATTGAGTCCAGCAGCGTGCCCTCCCTACCAAATGAGTTGAATAGCTGTGCCAGAATCAGGGCCAGCTGGGAGCCAATGATATTATAAAATTCAGAGCCATAGCCACCCGGGCTCGGCGCCTTATTGGGCTGTAATTTATGTATGGCAGCGAGTACCTCCTGCGGTGTAATATCCACCTCCAAGGCTGTAAACGTGGCCACACTAGTGTCAGGAGGGAACACCTGTGCAAGATACGCCTTCCCGTCTGAGTCCCGGAGAGGCTCGGTGGTGTACAAGGTCCTATAAAAGGCTCCAAAAGCGTTCGCTATATCCCCATCTTTATGGCACATGCAGCCATCCGCCCCTGAATCTCGAGGATCATTCGATCCACCACCTGGGACCGGAAGCAGTGCGCCAGCATTCTACCCGCTTTGTTACCCCCGCATAGTATTTCTGGCGTATTCTGAGAAGGGCGTATTCCTCTCTTACCATATCTATCGCTTGCAGTTGCTTCCGTGTGACTGTCAGTTGGCGGCGGACCGCCACCGAGCCTGACCGGACATGGGCGGACTCCAAATCCTTGATCTGTGTTTCCAACCGACCACGCTTATCTCGCTTTTCCCTTTTGTAGCCCGTGGTTATACCAATATAGGGGTCGATTCCGATTCGGGCCGGAAAATATACCGACCGACTCGGTACGGGAATTTAGTCCGACCGACACGTACCGGCGCTGCCCGACCTGCGTAGTACGATGAAATGCATGTGAATCACGACCGACTCGTACGGAACACAAGCCGAATGACCGAACCGCACGGAAACCAGCTATCCGGCCGGGAAACCACGCGAATCGAACCGACCGACACACAACAGGAATGAACCCGACCGAAACGTACCCGCGAATTCCGACCCGCGCAGTACAATGCAATGCGTGGAAAACCAGACCGAGTCGCACGGAGCCCAAGCCATACGACCGACACGCATACAAAACCCAGCCAAAGCAACCCAATACTCCGCGACCGACGCGTACGCCGCACATGAAACCTAGCAGAAACACAGCGTGAACGACTCGGAGAAGCTCGCACGAGACAACTTCAGCGTCCTACTCGGTCAGAAGAACGTCTCCTACATGCACAAAAAGTACAAAGGAAAAAATACAAAAAAAAGGGCCTAACAAGCAATTACAAAGCCAATAAATACTGGGGGGGGGGGAAACATGGAACAAAGACACACCCACAACTCCACCCATATAAAGGCCACAAATCCCTACCATGATCCTTTGCAAATTCAACTGACCTGCCAGCACAGAACACCATCAGACTGCAACCACAGACACACTCACAGCTCATCCATCACACAAGCCACACACCATTAGCACCTCAACAAATAGCACCCTCACATACACCCAGCAAAACCTACACTAACACACCCTCACTTGCACACCCACACACACATCAATCACCACCACCACCCATCACCATGCCCCCAAAGAAGAATCCAAAGTTCCTAGACAGTGAATTGGAAGTCCTGGTAGATGAGATCCTCAGGGTAGAGCCCCAGTTGTTTGGTACATTGGTCCAACAGACCCCATGTCGCAGAAAACCAAGATGTGGGAGAGGATCGTCGACAGGGTGAACGCACAATCACCATGTTTGCGCACAAAGGAAGACATCCAGAACAGGTGGTATGATGTGCGCAGGAGGGTCAAGGACCTACTAAAGAAGGATTACATCTTGAGTCAGCGCACCGGCAGTGGCCCTCCTGCCAAACCACTAAACCTCAGACCCTGGGAGGAGAAGGTGCGGGCCATCCTACCACCAGTGAGCGTATATGGACTATCAAACATCCCAGAGCCTGGTGAGTACACAACAAATATACACAATATTGTGTGACAATACACACACATCACTGTCAAGGGGATAGTCAAACCATGCACCCTTAGCAAATCCACAGCAACCAAAAGATAATCATCCCAAGATGTGTATGTTAGTCAGATAAACACAATACATGCCATTTCATAGTGATATGTAACTGTGTCATGACATGTACAAACCCAACAACAAATAGAGCTAGGCAGTGGCACAAATCTAACCAACAAACACAGTCAGATATTTAGCCACCACTAGAACACCACCTCACAGGGAAGCTCACTGAAAGGAAGGAATTCTGTGTATGCTGGTGAAGTCAGTGTAGCCAATAGCATGATGGGAGTTGTAGTCACAGATATTGGTCACCCTCACAATTGGCCCATCAACACCACCCTGAACCATGCTCACATCACAGGGAGTGGAAAAGAAATGACAAGATGGCTGACAGTGGGTACTGCTGTGGGGAGCACAAGGCCCTGCTGGGAACTGTGCAACAACCAACAGCAGGACACCACTGACTGACATCCTGAAAGCCAACTTGCACTCCCTGCAATGGAAGCACGTTCCATGGTGGGATATCTGGCTGGGTGGGAAGGAGGACTGACAGCTCTGACCATATTTACAAGCAGCTTTTCTCACACACACCCTTAATACAAACTCCACACAACTCACCTGGGAGAATGCAATACCTCACACTCTAATTAAATATCCCACAAAGAACCACCACCCTGGGTTATGCTGTGTGAAGCACAGGGACACTCTTGGGACTTGTAGCCAAACAAACGCCAGGACAACACTGTCAGCCATCCTTTCAGCACAGGCACACTACCCCACAGGGAAGCTGAGTCAAAAGGAAGGAAGTATGGGCATGCTGGGAAGGGGGTGTAGGCAATAGCATGATGGGAGTGGTAGTCACAGCTCAACATCCCCCACCCACATGGCCCAGCAAGCTCACACTGAAGCATGCACACCTCACAGGGAGTGGAAAAGAACTGACAAGATGGCTGAAACTGGGTACTGCTGTGTGGAGCACAAGGCCCTGCTGGGAACTGGGCACCAACAAACAACAGGACCACACTGTCAGCCATCTTGCCATTGCTGTCACACTCACACACAGTGAAGGCCAGTCAAAAGGAAGGAAGTATGGGCATGCTGGGAAGGGGGGCGTAGGCAATAGCATGATGGGAGTGGTAGTCACAGCTCAACATCCCCCACCCACATGGCCCAGCAAGCTCACACTGAAGCATGCACACCTCACAGGGAGTGGAAAAAAACTGACAAGATGCCTGAAACTGGGTACTGCTGTGTGGAGCACAAGGCCCTGCTGGGAACTGGGCACCAACCAACAGCAGTACACCACTGTCAGCCATCTTGCCATTGCTGTCACACTCACACACAGTGAAATCCACTCAAAAGGAAGGAAGTATGGGCATGCTGGGAAGGGGGTGTAGGCAATAGCATGATGGGAGTGGTAGTCACAGATATTGGTCACCCTCACAATTGGCCCATCAACACCACTCTGAACCATGCTCACATCACAGGGAGTGGAAAACAACTGACAAGATGGCTGACACTGGGTACTGCTGTGGGGAGCACAAGGCCCTGCTGGGAACTGTGCACCAACAAACAACAGGACCACACTGTCAGCCATCTTGCCATTGCTGTCACACTCACACACAGTGAAGTCCACTCAAAAGGAAGGAAGTATGGGCATGCTGGGAAGGGGGTGTAGGCAATAGCATGATGGGAGTGGTAGTCACAGATATTGGTTACCCTCACAATTGGCCCATCAACACCACTCTGAACCATGCTCACATCACAGGGAGTGGAAAACAACTGACAAGATGGCTGACACTGGGTACTGCTGTGGGGAGCACAAGGCCCTGCTGGGAACTGTGCAACAACCAACAGCAGGACACCACTGACTGACATCCTGAAAGCCAACTTGCACTCCCTGCAATGGAAGCACGTTCCATGGTGGGATATCTGGCTGGGTGGGAAGGAGGACTGACAGCTCTGACCATATTTACAAGCAGCTTTTCTCACACACCCCCTTAACACAAACTCCACACAACTCACCTGGGAGAATGCAATGCCTCACACTCTAATTAAATATCCCACAAAGAACCACCACCCTGGGTTATGCTGTGTGAAGCACAGGGACACTCTTGGGACTTGTAGCCAAACAAACGCCAGGACAACACTGTCAGCCATCCTTTCAGCACAGGCACACTACCCCACAGGGAAGCTGAGTCAAAAGGAAGGAAGTATGGGCATGCTGGGAAGGGGGGTGTAGGCAATAGCATGATGGGAGTGGTAGTCGCAGCTCAACATCCCCCACCCACATGGCCCAGCAACGGACAACAACCCCAGTAACAACCCCCAAGGGGGCCTAGGGTCACCTGTGCGTGCCACCGCAGGTCCCGCACGTGTCGCCAGGGGTGGTGGGAGGGGTGGTAGACATAGGTCGCTGTTTGCAGAGGGGTCTGGACTGCATGATGACCCACAACTGGTACGCATTGCTGATGCGTACCAGAATAGCACCGGAGAGGTCAGCCAGGTAGTGGGGATCCTCAAGGACATTCAACAGCAGCAGGCTGCTCATCATGCCCGCTTGGACTCCCACATGTCCCGTGTGGAGACACACATGTCTCGCATGGAGTCCAAGTGGGACACATTGCAAGAACTGACAGCTGTGCACAGGGACATATTGACATGCCTCCGCCAGATTAGCACCAACATGGCCACACCTCCCTGTGTGCCCACACATCTGGTGCTGCAACAACTGCAACTGCCACAGGGAGGGAGGAGGACTCTGGCGGAGAGTCCCCTGCACAGCAGCAGCCTGCACGTGAGGGTCCCCCCCCAAAGAAGAGGGGTCGTCCGAGGAAGGAAAACTGAGAGGCCGATGGCCATGTACATCCCCCAGGAACCCAACACCTGTTCTGGAAATTCTCCTTTGTGTGCAAACTGTTCACCCTGTCGAATGCAACCCAACTCTCCCACATGACATGGGGAGTTTAAGTTGGCCCAATGTATCAGATGACTGTTGACTTTACTCAGGACATTTCTGCTACCAAGACTTCCAACTCATCTGGGAACTTTGGATTACAATCCCAATGTACAGCACCCACCATCCTGTGCACTATACTCACATGTATGTAAATAAAGTCACTAATACACCATACTTGCCTCTGTTGTGATTCCAACGTGGTTTCTGTTATGGAGATGATGATCTGCTAAATGACACTGTGCATGCTAACTGCTACAGAAAGTTCAACACCGTCATGTGAGTCATGGCGACGTGACACATATGAGGGAGACACACCACTAGGGCTACACAACACATACACACCAGGGCCATCTGACTCATCGCCTACACTGATGTTGCCAGGAAATACAGTGGAATGCACAGACACCACACCTATTCAGAGTCTGTGTTAACTAGCCCACAGGTGCAGTAAGCAAATGTCAGTCAGATGTGTGACCACAGACAACGCACATCCCAAAGTGAAGCACAGGTTTATTACACATTTGCAACATGTTGTTTGCACTACAGATGCAAGGTAATCCCACGTGGCAGTGGCCACACAGTCAACAAGTGTAGAAGAAAGAAAGTCCAGGGGTGTGTGGCACATCACCTGTAGGGAAACGACTGCTTCCACCCTGGAAGTTGAATCATGGTGTCGGGGGATCACAGTTGACCAAACAACTCTGAAAGTACCCTGTGAAGGACAGGCATGACACACAGTCAAAAGCACTGAAGAACAGGACAGAACTGCAATACTCATGCCCAATACATGTCACAAGATACCTACACAAAACCAAGTTAGCATGTCAACACTGTTGGGGAGTACAGACTACCTGTAAGGACACATCGCTGCACGCTTCCAGTCAAGTAGCACATGGCCACACTCAAACAGCACCAGAGCACCACCAACACATATCACGCAAACTCACATCATTGACATGACATCTCTGGATACTCACATTCAGCTGAAGAAGTTGGTGATGAGCTGTGTGCGGACATCACCCTCATCATCATCACTGGCATCGTGGCCCAGGCCAGGATCCTCCACAGGTGGCGGATGTTGGTCATCGTCATCCATGATGAGAGGCAACTCCTTCCACATTGCCAGGTTGTGTAGCATGCAGCAGACGATGACAATCTTGCACACCTTTGCTGGGGCATATGGGAGGGCCCCTCCTGTCTTGTCCAGGCAGCGAAAGCGGCTCTTCAGAAGACCAAATGTCCGCTCGATCACTCTCCTGGTCCGACCATGTGCCTCATTGTAGCGCATCTGGGCTGGTGTCACAGGGTTCCTGAGGGGTGTCAGCAACCACGGCATGTTGGGGTATCCGGAGTCACCTACATACAGACAATTGCACATTAGCTGAGTTGGAAAAGAGGGTGGAATACTACATTGCAGAACACACACAATGGTACAAAGTCAGTACACACCGACAAGCCAGGCACGCTGGTTCTGCATCTGTGACATCATCCTCGGGATGCGACTACTCCTCATCACGTAGGCATCGTGTGCAGAACCGGGGAAACGTGCACACACGTGTGAGATGCTCATATCTGCAAGACATACCACCAGAGCATTGACCGAATGGTAATGTTTCCTGTTCCTGTATGCCTGCTCATGTGCCTGTGGTGGTACCAAAGCCACATGTGTCCCATCAATGGAGCCAATGGATGACATGCGGCATCCTCCCCAGGGCATAGAAGTCACTCTTGACGTCAGTGAGTTGTTGACGTTTAGGGAAATAGATGTACTGGTTCAGGTATCTCAACATTGCCTCCAAAACATCGCTTAGCAGACGGCTGAACATGGTCTGTGACATCCCACCAGCAGACGCCACAGTGTGTTGAAAGGTACCGGTGGCAAAGAAGTGTAGGGCTGCCATCACCTTCACCTTGGGGGTCAGCGCTGTAGGGTATGGCCGGCCAGGTTCCAAATGTGGGGCCAACCGCACCGCCAATTTCTCAATCAGCGGCCTGTTGAAGCGGTACTGGCCGGATGCAGTCCCGTTCAACCATGGTTGCAAGGTCAGGGAATGGTCTATGGACAGCTGGTGCCCTGCAGTGCATTGGTGAAGAAAGAAAGATTGTCAGTCACCCCACATATGTGGCATAGACCATACTCAATATCACATGATACATCATTACGAGACACAAGTACCTGATGTGTGTGCCGTTCTGTAAGGACATGTATGGCACCTACATGGCCAACATCTAACATCACAGTTCAACATGTGTTGACAACAAGTTCCAGGTTGTGCTATGGGATATCATTAGGCTGTGTCACAGTACCAATGTACTGCTGTCACGTTCCAAACACACACCACAGTGGCATGTGAGGACAGATGTGCCCCAGGCATCACAGCTCATTGACAGGTAGATTCCCAGGGACCCTGTATTGCCACATGGACACTGGCATGACATGGCGTATCATGAATACACCACAGCAAAACAACCATGACCCCCACAGGTAGTGGTCCCTGTTGCCTCTGCAGGACAGACATGGACGTCTGTGACACACACACACGCACAACATCAAAGTCCATGCACAAACAACGTGGATGTGGAGACTGTCTCCCATTGTGCACATGGAATCAGAGACATTGTAAACACAACATGCACACAGACTGTGGAGGGCCATTACTATTGTGGCAATGGGTCACCCTGTGGCGTACATACCGTCCCACATGGGACTCAGGGGGTATGTGACATGGCATACACATACACAACCTGGAAATGTGACCATGCCACATGCTCTGAAATGAACAGTTGCACATCACAGTGGTCATGTGCACAACACACAAAGGATTCTGTCCCCATGAACACGTGCACAGCCTGGGAGTGGCTGCCCCCAAGTGCCACCCAAAAACCACATGTTGACCCCCATACACAGAAAAGGTAATGCAGCCTTACATGCCTTAGGATACAGTGTGGACAGGCTGTGGTGTTGTAGGTGTGCCCCTGAGTCCCTGGAAAGTAAATGTGGCTGGCATATGTTCACCTGTGACAGGCATGGTGACATTTGCGAGTGACTTGTACAGGGACGCGTTGTACAGCAATGGACCGATCGGTGCGCACGCATTGGCCATTGCATATGATGTGAGCGGGTACGCGTTGTACAGCAATGGTCCGATCGGTGCGCACGCATTGGCCATTGCATATGATGTGAGCGGGTACGCGTTGTACAGCAATGGTCCGATCGGTGCGCACGCATTGGCCATTGCATATGATGTGAGCGGGTACGCGTTGTACAGCAATGGTCCGATCGGTGCGCACGCATTGGCTAGGGCCTGGCATGGCAACGGACGCGTTCTGGCTTTAACGAGTCTGATGCAGTGAATTCAGTTGGCCAGCCACAACAATGTTGCAAATTCATGGGTGTCATGAAGTTGAACTTTTGAAGGATGCTGTGGGCGTGTATAAGTGGTGCAATTCCATGGATTGGCCAGATTCAGAAGATGCAAACGACTTGGACCTATCACTTTGGACACATGGGACAGTATCTGCCTCTGCAGCACACACATAATGCTGGCTGTTCCCCTGAGAGCTCACTTGCCTGCACTACATGCTCCAGGACGACATCTGCCACCAACACTGCTGCTGTCTCTGCATCTTCTGGCTACTGCATTGGCACGTACTGTGGAGAGAGCCCCCAGCCTTCAGCACTGAGGAGAACCAGGCCCTGCTGGACAGCCTCCTTCCACAGTACAGCAAGTTGTATGGGAAACCAGGGGAGCAGGTGAGTGTGCTGTCCACTGCCTTACTAAATGTGCATGTTGTCTGACTAGCAAGACTTCCAGTGTGCACACCACTGGCTAGCATGCTCACTGAGTAGTTCTCACCCCCCAAAGTGTGTAGTTACATGCACTGAACAGGTATAGTGCAGTAACAGTGCATTCCAACAAGGTTTTACTTCCCAGGCAATGATACCATTTAGTAACTGCTGGTAAACTGTTCATAGCCATAGTTACACTGCCTGTGTACATCATATGCCCCTGTGATTGAGACATGTATATCCAACTGTGTGATGCACGGATATGTTGCATGTGTAGTAATGGCCTTTTTCACTTTGTCATCCTCACAGGTTGATGCCCACCAGAAGCAGGAGATCTGGCTGACCATCGTCCGGGCAGTACGATCCGTGGGGGACTACAAGCACCGGATCCGCAACTGCCAGAAGAGGTGGCAGGACCTTCGGGGCTGGACCCGGAGGATCGCAAGGGTCCAGCTGAAGCTGTCGCCTCCTCGCAGGAGGGGCGGACACCGGACCCTGACCACCCACATGCTCCGGATCCTGGCGGTGGTCTTCCCTGACCTGGATGGGCAGCTGAAGGCCAGACAGCAGCAAGGAGGGGGTGAGTCCATGACTGCACTGTGAACTTTGTCTGACATGCTATGTGCCCTCCTCTGGCCTGGTTAAACCTCCGCAGTACATCAGTCTTGTGGTCCAGGACCCATGTCCCTCAATTGTGACATGCCCACTCCTCATCTGATACCCAGGTGTGGCCCTTACAGTCTGGAAATTGTGTCACTTGGGTACTGTGTCCTTGCATTTTGCTTAGCTCAGGGTGGGGGACAGCATTTGTTACCGTACCTTTGTGGTGGGCTTCATAGGTGGGTCAATTGCTTACACAATGCCTGAGTTCTGACATGTAATCTGCGTGTAACTTTGATATGTGTTCCAATTGCTGATCTGACTCACCACATGTGCCTGGGGTATTTGGCACACCCCCATTTGCCGTTCTGTAAGGACATGTATGGCACCTACATGGCCAACATCTAACATCACAGTTCAACATGTGTTGACAACAAGTTCCAGGTTGTGCTATGGATATCATTAGGCTGTGTCACAGTACCAATGTACTGCTGTCACGTTCCAAACACACACCACAGTGACATGTGAGGACAGATGTGCCCCAGGCATCACAGCTCATGCTGCGGGTGGGAACAATGTTTGGGCCTCAGGAGTATGTATATCAAGTGTGTCACACATGCTTAGCCACATGCCTACTGTCCAGGGCTCATCCCTCTTTCACGTGGAGCAGGACAGTCATGCCTACTCCAGGGCATACAATACACTCTGTACTCCCACTCCCGTGTATCAGCTGACACGTTGTGCTCAGTGAAATGTTCCCTCAGGTGTCTGCCTCTGTGTCATTGTGCTGTGGCTTCGTTGTCAGGGCTACTGGGGTGTTTATCGGTTAGGGCTCAGCATGCCATCTGAGATGTGACCATGAGAGACGATACTTGTGTGACATATAGGGTGTTTGATCACTTGACTGTGCAGACTGGTGCATGCGACTGAGAAGTTCAGGCAGCTGTTTTTCATTCACAGCAGACTGTGAGGTGCTCAGGTTCAGAGAGTTGTGTTTCATGTCTCCCATATGTCCAATTGGTATGACGTGGACAAATAAGAGTTCAGATGATGTGGTGTGTGGGGGATGGACATGTGCACTTGTCAGCTACAGAACTTGCATTCCCCATGACCTAGGATTGTGACACAGTGCAGACTGTTGTTGGCTGGCTGCCCTGCCCATGTGACTGGAGACAGGCATGCCTGTGCCATGGCATTAAACTTCCTAAGAGTGATCCTGCAGGGGAGTGACATGTGCAACATGCACCCCATTGTGGCATTGACTATGAGGACATGGGTGCATCATGGTGTCTGGTGCTGGTATGCAGCACATGCATTTCAAATTAGACTCTGGCCATCCCTTTATCCGGACACCTTTACTGACTCAGTGGCAAGAGATGTGATGTGTGCATGTTCATATACTTCACCGTGTTCTCTGCAATGTCCAACAACTGGGTAGGTGGTGCATGTGTCCACACTGGGGTATTACCTTCCGACAGGCACCAGACAGATGGGTGCAAGCTGTTTGAGGGTAAATGGGTGGCCACACCCTTCTGCTTACCGGCTCATGAGAGCACGACCCGCACTCTGCTCGTTCACTTGAAAAGAAGGAACAACGGTGTGAAATACAGTGGCACTTTGTTAAGCAATTCAGTAACACCGAGAACTGTTCATTTAATGCTGCTCGTCAACACATGAACAGGATGAAATTGAAAGCATCAACAATATTACAAATCATATTTTAAGTGAAGCACAAAGATCTATGTAACTATCTATCAGTGAGCTACAGCCTATGGGGCAAGTCTTAAAAGAGGGATCATGAATAGGCAAGCGCCTAGAAGGCAAATCTTAAATAAGAGAGCAAGAACCATCCAAGGCTACACAGTTTAAGCTAGGATAAATGCAATGAATTGGGTGTGGATGAGCTAAATTAGAGAGACTGACAAAGCCAAAAGGCTAGCAATCAGAAAAGAGCATTACCACCTTGAGAGTAGAAGTTCTAGGCCCAAGATCAGGAGAACGGTCGACCGGGAACCCTCACCATGCAATGCACTGGTATGAAGAGTTCAGGGCATGGACATGGGTGCAAACCTTTTATATGGCTTAATGCAGAACTCCTACCCACAGTTGACGTGGGCCCTGACGTGGGTCCTTGACCGCACGCTTACAGTAACTGTGGAAAGTTTTTTGAAGAACAGAGAAGTGGTATCATGGTGAAAACAGGGGCTTTTAGCAGGTGGTCGGTGATCTTGACCGCAAACATAAGAAAAAGATAACTTTTACCGTAAGATGCTCAGAAATTAAGATTTTATATATTATTTCTCTGTCACGTAGCCGCCTTTTCAGTTTCAGTTGAGCAAGCGTGGAAAGTTTCATAAGTTAAAATATTGCAAACATTGCTTGTGAAAGAGCAAGATGTACCAGCAGAGTGTCACGTACGTGTGGGCTAACCTTATTCTTGTGACTGTGGAAATTTACAGGGGGGGGGCTGGTGCCGCGGTGGATGGCACAGGTCCCTGCTGTCAAGTCAGAAAGGCCTACAAGATTTGTTGTACTAAAAATGATAGCAAGAGGCAGTGGCCTCTTGGGCCTACATGTGTGTGTGCATCTAAGGAGGTGGGTTTGGGCCTAAGTGTATGTATTTAAGGGGGTATGGACCACTGTGAGGGCTTGGGCCTAAGTGTATGTATCTAAGGGGGTGTGGACCACTGTGACAGGTACTAAAAGGCTAAAAGAAAAATGGACAACTTAGGTCATCTATCAGGGCCTGACTGGTGGGGCCTATATGGGAGTGCCATGTTTCATGGGCAGAGCAGAAAGGTACATAGGTCTGTGTTATATGGTAGAACAGAACCCTACTTCAAAGGCCAGGAGGGGTGTGAGTGCCATGGTTGACCATCAGACTGACAATTGGCTTCTCCTAATCTGTGTGAGCACTTTTGGCAATGTTCAACTAAGGATGCCAGGGCTTGCTCTGTAATGTGCTGTACTTACTGTGGTGTGTGCGGTCAGTGCAGGTGACTGATGTTTGTCTGTTTCCCTAATTGTTTGCAGATACATCCACGGCCACAGGAGGGGACAGCTCCACGGACCAGGAGGAGCTGCAGAGCCAGACTGGGTCAGCAGCCGATGAGTGGTCGGAGGGACCCAGTGGCACGGAGGGCGAGGGGAGCCACACCGAGGAGTCTTCAGCACCATCCACCTCAGCTGAGGACCACAGCAGCTCGGAGGATGTCTCCCTTGTGGAGGCGGGTGTCAGCAGCCACCACACCCCAGCTAGTATGACTGGCCCCGCCACCACCACCACCGCCCTCCCATCGGCTCCCATTCCAGAGGTCCGTGGAGGCTCCCGTGTTCGGGAGCGTGTCTCCTTCGTGCCAGGCACCGCACCCCTGCCCCTGTGTCCCCTGCTGCCCTGAGTGAGGAGTCTGTGTACTTACTTCGCCAGCTCCATGTAGGGCAGACAGCAATGCTGAGTGTCCTCCATGCACACACCACTCTGTTGACACAGCTGGTGTCGTTCATGGAGGGCATCTCATCTGGCATGTCTGCCCTACAGAGGAGCAATAAGTCCATGGACTCCTCCCTGACGGCAGCAGTGTCCCTCCTCCAACAGTCCCTCACCCCTCCTACCTCTGCCCCATCCACACTTCCTGGCCCCCTACCTGTCCCATGCACACCTGCACAATCACCCAAACACACAGACACGAGCAGCACAGAAACACCCAAAACAAAGGCAAAACATGCACGCAAGCATCCTCAGGGGACTGATACCACACCCACAGGGGACGGGGAACAGACACACACACAGGCATCCACAGTCACTCCGCAGTCCTCCAAATCCTCTCCCTCCAAGACCCCTTCCCTAGCCTCACCTGCAACCCCACCTAAAAGCAGCTCTTCCTCTGTGACCTCGGCCTCTTCCCCTCCGATCCAGCTGATCCAGCATACAGGGGGAAGAGGAAGTCCACCCACACAGAGGGAGTGCCCTCACCCCCGGACACCCTCCCCCAGGCACAGACAAACTAAGGCCCCCACACGCAAGTCCCCTGGTCCCGGAAGAGTAAGACCCCGCCACCGCCCTGCAGCTCAACCACACAGTCTCCTTCCTCCATCCCTCAGGCCCCCACAACACAGGTTCCCCACCACACCCTGCCCCAGGTTCCCCACCCACAGATACACCATCCCCAAAATGATCCGGCCTTCTCCCCTACCACTTGCTCTTCCAGCCTCACACCCCCGCTGCACATGTTTGTGCCACTGGTGTGGAGACCGTGTCCTCCCCTCTGTCCTGCCCACCTTACCTGAACCCCATTCTACTCCCCTGGAGATAGGCACTGCAGTGGAGTCCACTACCACCCCGTCTGACTTGGGCACTGCAGTGGGGAACCTGTCCACTCCATCTGGCCAGCCCACTGCAGTCGTGCCGACACCCACCGCATCTGACTCATGCCCCCCAGTTGTGCCGGCACACACCATGTCAGACACCTCCACTGCAGTTGTCAGTGACTCTCCAGCACCCACCACCCCTTCCCTGCCTCCTTCTGGTGAGCCCTGATCCTGTCCCTGTGGTGCCTGGCCTGCCCCCCGTATGCCCCTCCGAGGGGAATGTCCCTGGTCCGTAGCAGTGCAGGCAAGTAAAGGGTGACATCTGCCACTGTCACCCTGTTCGGACTTTACTGTTGGACTGGCCATTGGCCTTTGTCTTTTTTCTGGACTTTCTATTTCACACACATATGCTGAATAAAGCTCCTTTCTGTTCTCTGGTGGTTTTGCTTCAGATGTACATGATGTTGATGATGCTAACAATGCCCTTGCTGCAGTGATGGTGATTTTTGATATCATGAAAATGAAGTGTTACTGTGCAGGACCCCATGTGGTCCAGGGGGAATGTGTCCTATCCTGGTGTGTAGCCATTTCATCCTTTGCAGCAATATGAGGGTGTCATGTTTTCAATATTTGCCAATGGGATTTCCTACATTTATTTGCAATATCACATCTGTGGCTTACACCCCTGCACATCAGTTGTGCTTGCCATTGTTCAATTTGTCTATTTCCCTGACCGTGTGACCATCTCCACTGGACATGCAAGTTTGGGCATCAATGGGGAAGGACTCATCTGTGTTATCAGTGCAACTTGCTATACATGTGTGTTGGATCTGTGCAGATGATTTCGGTGAGACTCCCATGACCAGGCTGATGTGACGAGAGCCTTCATTTTGTGCTAATTGTTGACTGAGTGACCAAGTGTTCTGCTGACATGATAGAGCCCTGCAGAGACAACGTATGGCACAGCTTTCCTTACACAGGAGTGGAGTCCCCTCATGGCAGTGTGTAATTCCGTGACATTGCCTGAGCCCAAGGTGTGTGTTGTGTGAGCATGTCTGTGTGTGTTCACTTCCATTTTGCTACGCAGGCTGGGATCCCTAATGATGTTCCTGTTTGTGATGCTTGCTGAGTTGACCTATGTTCCCCCAAATCTTCGCACTGGGTTCTCTGGGATGTGGGTGCATGGCACATTACTGGTCATCAGGGTGTCATCCATAGGTGTGTTTGCTGTCAGGGCTGAGTTTGTGGGCAAACGCAGATGAGACACAGTCAGGATTCCCCTTGGCACTTGTTGGTTACACAAGTCATGTAATTTACAGTTTGGGTTAGCTTTCAGTGATTGTGACACGTTGTGTGCGTGACTGCTGCCACTCCTCAGGGTCAGAGCTGCAATGTTGGAAGTTGTCTATGTGTGTTCTTTGTGGGTGACCTTGACTTCTTCATTGGTGTGTAACTGTGTCCGGGATCCCATTGATTGTGGTGGATTTCACGTCATGCCCATGTACGGCGTACTGTGCAGTGTGTCAGACATTCACGAGTCTTGTTTACTGGCCATGTGTGATGGGTTTCTGCACCTTAGTTCCCACCACCACCCCTGGGATTGTCATGGGTGCATGTGCAATGTTACCAGTCCATGTGAGCTTCACTGCTGCACATTGGTGGAGATCAAGGTGTGTGGTGTTGAGTGTGTGCAAATGAGAGTTGTTGCACGGCTAGACCCCTACCTCCATGTTGGCCTTGGCTGACAGGCCGGGCTGATTGATTTGTGCTTGTGTAGGTGTGATGGTAGTTTGTTGCTCAGGACACATGACTGTGGTTCACAGTGTGAACGACATCTAGCTTTGTCATCACAGTGGGATTATCATGCAGGCCAGGGTCACCACAATGTGGGGTCCCTGGGGGTAGTGCTGTGGTGGGTCTGACTCTTGCTGTGTTATTTGCTGTTCCTACAAGCTTGTGTGACATGTGTAATTTGGGCTCCCTCTCATCTAACAATGCCTGATTGCCCACATAGGGGAATCCGATCCATGAGTTACTTTTGTGTGGCACTGTATACACATCTGTGTAATTGTGATTCAGGCCTCCTCATGTGTTGTGTGGTTGCCTGGGGACACTGGCACACCCCCCCCATCACCTGTTGTGTTTGATATGCAGTGTGAGGCTGCCTGTTTGTGTTTGTGCATCTGCACCACTGCATTGGCATATCTTTAGTGTGCCATTGGCTGTATGTTGTTTGGTGGCTTTCCCCTGCTGTCCCTGGGACTCCTAGGTCATCAGTCAGCACAATGATCATGGTTTGTATGTCCCATTGCTGCCATGGTATGGTATTTGTTCACCTGACATCTACAGTCTCCACAGGATATCTACATTTGTGTGTCCATTGGTGCAGATATGTGGGTCTGCATTATGATGGTCACTTCTGTCATTGTGTTATTGACGAATGTTGACAATGTCAGCCCCCATGGGTGATGTTTGTCTGCACATGGCCAAAGGTATATCTTATTTGCACTGCACTGTTTGCCTCACCCAATCTATGTTGCTATGGGACACAAGCACTACTATGCCACAGATGTTTGTTGTTCTGTGACCAGGAATCATCCATGCTGTTTGGCATTTGCAGCTTTTCCCATGACAACACTTACATTTTGGTCACTGTGATGATGGGGTTTTAGACCCCATTGCCACAATGTTCAAAATGTGCTTCAGCTATGGAACCCACACTTACCTTTTGGTCACTGTGGTGATGGGGGTTTAGACCCCATTGCCACAATGTTCAAAATGTGCCTCAGGTATGGACCCCACACTTACATTTTGGTCACTGTGATGATGGGGGTTTAGACCCCATTGCCACAATGTTCAAAATGTGCTTCAGCTATGGACCCCACACTTCCCTTTTGGACACTGTGGTGATGGGGGTTTAGACCCCATTGCCACAATGTTCAATTGGGCTTCAGCTATGGACCCCACACTTACCTTTTGGTCACTGTGATGATGGGGTGTTATACCCCATTCCCACAGTGGTCATGGTCTGCTTGCATTGTGGAGGCCACACACATTTATGTGTGACACATGTGATAGGGGGTCACATTGTATGCTCAATGTCATGTTCAGTGTTGTAGGCATTTGACACAGACTACACACGCTTGTCATGGTGTTGGGGGATGTATTTTTCAGACATTCCTTATGTTGGAGTATGCTGGTTGTGTCATGCATTACCCGTCCTATGTGTAGGGGTGGTGTGGGTGGTAGGCATCCAGGCCCCCCTGAGTAGGGGTGGTGGTAGTGGTAGGCATCCATCCCCCTATGAGTGGGGATGGTAGTAGTGACAGGCATCCAGGCCCCCATGAGTAGGGATGGTGGTAGTGGTAGGCATCCATCCCCCTATGAGTGGGGACGGTAGTAGTGACAGGCATCCAGGCCCCCCTGAGTAGGGGTGGTGGTAGTGGTAGGCATCCAGGCCCCCCTGAGTAGGGGTGGTGGTAGTGGTAGGCATCCATCCCCCTATGAGTGGGGATGGTAGTAGTGACAGGCATCCAGGCCCCCATGAGTAGGGGTGGTGGTAGTGGTAGGCATCCAGGCCCCCCTGAGTAGGGGTGGTGGTAGTGGTAGGCATCCATCCCCCTATGAGTGGGGATGGTAGTAGTGACAGGCATCCAGGCCCCTCTGAGTAGGGGTGGTGGTAGTGGTAGGCATCAAGGCCCCCCTGAGTAGGGGTGGTAGTAGTAGTAGGCATCCATCCCCCTATGAGTGGGGATGGTAGTAGTGACGGGCATCCAGGCCCCCCTGAGTAGGGGTGGTGGTAGTGGTACGCATCCAGCACCCTATGGGTGTGTATGGCATTGGTGGTAGCCATCCCGCCCCTATGGTTCTGCTGTTGCTAGTGTACGTCATTTCTGCATCCCTAGGTGTGTGTGACATATTTTGGGTACGTGTCGTTTGTTTGTGTAGTGGGTGTTTGACTTACCGTCTGCGCCGTACTCGTCCGTACCTGTTCCAGTAATAGATGTAGAGTATTGGTAGGACCTGCGCGATGGGATTCATGGTTTGTTCGCCTCGCTCGGGTTTCTCGTGGCTTCGACTCGTACTCGCCGCTGGCTTGTTCGCTCTCGTCGCCGTGGATCGTCTTGTGGCGCGAATCGGAGCTTATGTACAGCTCTCCCGGATGCTCTGACGTGCCGGACGTAGCGACGGGTTCGGCGCATACGGAGTGCGCATCGTACTAGTCCGGCCGGAAGGTGCTGTGTATTTGGTTCCGTGCGACTCGATTCGGCGTTTACGGATCCGGCTCGGGCGTGGAACAGGAGCTGAAATGGGTAAGTACGGCTCGCTTGGAATCTGGGCTGTTATGCGCATCGTACTTGCTCGTTGGGACGACTGTTCGAATCGGTCGGGAAACACGCATTCGGCTGGGTTTTTTTCCGGACAAATAATGTTAGGTACCCTACCGGCCGAGATCGGAATCGGCCCCAAAGTGTCCTCTAAAGACTGCATTTAACATTTCCCACAGTGTCGAAATAGCGATCTCAGAAGTGTCATTGAGTTCCAGGAAGGGGGTCAAGGCCGTCAGTGTGTCTACACATATTTTGTCATAGGTGAGAAGTTTTGTATTGAGCCGCCAGCGGAGGGGGACTGGTGAATGCGTGCTGGGGTTGATTCATAAGATGATAGGAGAATGATCGGAGAGAGCTGCCGCCCCAATATCTACCTAGAGCATGCCCTGAGTAACCCCTGGGGTTGTGAAAAAGTAGTCAATGCATGCGTGGGTCTGGTGGGCTGCTGAGAAGAACATGTTGTCCACTTCTGTGGGGTGTGTATGCCTCCATATATCTGTCAACCCCGCCTCGTTCGTCCATTGTCTGGTGCCGGGTGTGAGTCCCCCATCTTATCCTGCCCGCATGGCAGACCTGTCCTTCCCCATGTTCATTGCGATGTTGAAATTTGCCCCCACCACTAATTCCTTGTCTGGAGAAGTTAGCAGTCAGCCCAGTGTGTCTCTGAGAAATGTTTCCTGTCTTTCATTAGTGGCGTAGACTGTGACTATTGTGTACCCGATTCCCTGTATGCTAATATCCTACCCGGGCTCGCCATAAAAACTCGTGCCACCCTACCCGCGCAGTGCATAGCAGATAAAATCGCCACCCATGCTTTCTTGGTGGCCCTGGAGGAGAAATATTGCCGGTCAAACCAGCGGGAGCGTAGTCTCCGCCAGTCACTCTGAAGCAGGTCGGTTTCTTGTAGCATACAGATATTGAATTTTGAATCTTTAAGAAATGAAAGAACTGCCAGTCACTCAGCAGGGGCATTAAGGCCCCAAACATTGAGGCTAAGCAAGGATACTACCATTAATACCTATATGGGGTGACATCTGCCCAACCAGTCACAGCATGAGCCCACCCATCCTCTTGGGAGGGGGGTGTGGGGTTGGTGAAAAACAAGTGGGGGATGAAAGAAGAGATGGAAAGGAAGAGAGTGCAAGAGTAATAGAAAAGTAATATATCAAAAATCTTTCCCCACTGGGGTACACTCAAAAACCGGGAAATGGGGTCCATGTCACTGGTGAACACAACCGTAGGTCAGCTCCATCGAAGTGGAGCTCCGCCAGATGAGCAGTCAATTTGAGACAGCGGAGGTGTGCTCTCAAGATGTCCATAACAGCTGCCATCCAGTTAGTCGGGTAGAACCAGAGGACCGGTAGAGACCAATTTCTTCTCTGTCATTCATCAGTGTTCGCCAGTTGGATCCACTCGGTCGCCCTTCTGATGCAATTACTGGAGTAGCCACGATCGCTCCTCATGGCTGTCCGCCTTGGTAGTTTTACTCAGTGATTTCTTCTTCCTCAGAGAGGAGTGATGCAAGCCAACACCCACACTCACGGGCTCTCGGGTGGTGACCCCGAGCGCACTGCATGTCGGAGGTGTGGAATATCTGGCAACTCACGGGCGTCCTCAAGGCTGTGTATCATCCGAACTCGCCACATAATCTGGAGGCAAAAGGGGTGGCCCCATTTAGATCGAACTTTTTTGGCTTTTAGAAAATCCGTGAGAGGTTTGAGGGCTCTGCGACGTTGTAATGTAATCGGGGAGGCGTCCTGGTAGAGCCATAACCGAAGGCCCTCAAATTCGACGACTTTCAACTCTCACACTGCTGTTAATCTCCTTCTGCCAATAGTGCAAGCAGGTAAATATGTCTTGAGGTTGGCCCGGTGTTGTAGCCAGTCTGCGGGCTCGATGCGTGCGATCGAAAACGATCTCCTGGTCTCGCAAGGAGGGCGCCACATGCTTAAATAGTCAGATAACAAAGGGTAAGTGGACATAATATCGAGTTTTAAATATCGTTGTGCTATAATATTGAGTTTTAAATGTCAAAAGTCAAAAATATCGTTTTTAATATCGATGTGAATAATATCAATTTAGTGTGTTGTATAAAATGTTGTTGTTAAAAATATCGATTTTAAAAATATCGTTATTTAAAAATATCGATTTTGTAAATGTAGTTACATTTTTATTATAATATGAATATGGAGTCCTCCAAAAAACCACAATTGTAGAAAGTAGGAAGCGGCACACCAGGAGACAGCACAATTAATTTATTGTGCACCAAAATAAAGGACGACGCGTTTCGGCGTATTACCTTTGTCAAGTAACTTCCTGAACATCAAATTCCCATAAAAATAGGATTCAAGGTTGATGAACATAGAAAACATACTTCACGTTGTCGGCGATGATCATGAACATAAATTTAGAGTTCATCGATAGATGTTCAAAAATACATTTTTAGAACATTCCCAGTGCCTATCAATTATTTGTAAATCAGCGATTAAAAAATGGATGAATATACAATTGCAAGTGCAAACTTCGTCTCATTGTCATGATTGCGGGCATCAATAAAGTTTAAATAAACAAAACAATCGCGAATTTAGGAGCTCCAGTGCAAAATAAATTCGCTTAATCATAAGCCTGGTATTCATCATATGATAACATTTCGCTTTATATAAAGCCCAATATTTGTCATGTACTTTCATTACGCTGATTTCACAATTTAGCAATTAAGACATTGTTCTTTGAAACAACCAGCCCGATAAGTGAGGTTTCAACATTTCACAAATGCCAAGTGGCTGAATAATAATTTCAATACTCTTGAATCCACGTTGTGAGACCCTGAATAACACATGGATTGCTGGTGCATCCTTGTGATGTAAAGAGCGGTAACACAGATCGTTATGAATGGTAATGTACCTCTTTCTTTTGGGCGATCTACAATTAATCGTTGCATATTGTTACCGTTATCAGCAGGTGTCACGGTCAAGATGGTTCCCCCTTTAATTACTGGGATCAGGAAGAGGCCTATTTATGGTGCATGTGGTGAATGGGACTGGAGTGAGTGAGTGTCCCCTAACACTAGTAAGAATGGCTGGAACCTAAGGAGAGCGCCATGATGTGTTGTGAGGGTGTCAGTGTATTCCTGAAACCCTAGCAGTAAGTCACAAGTGTGTGCCAATTAACTATATTATGACTCCGGTATATGGATCATAAATACGACAGAGGGCGGTCTACATCAGTGTTCCTTACATTAAAAGGGTGATAGAGTGACAAGAAATTAAAATTAAAAAATTAAAACTAACTGATTCGGTCTAGAGTATTAGCAGCCAATATGTGTCGCAAGCTCCTCTCCGCTATTCAATCCTTTGGGAGTTTTGGAGTTTAAGTCAATTATATGTCTTGACTCACAGATTCGAAGATTCCTCTCTCTATCCCCCCCTCGAATATGCAGCGGAATTCTGTCAATTCCAAAGAATTGTAGAAGGGTATTGTCACTTTTATGAATATCGGCAAAATGCCGGGCAACCGGATAATTAAAATCCCGGTTGGATATTGCACGAAGATGTTGCAAAATTCTTACTTTTAATGGAAGTTTAGTGCTGCCTACGTACTGGAGGCCACATGGGCACTCCAGCACGTAGACAGAGAAATCACTATTACAGTTGATAGATTGAATGACTTTTTGGTGACACCGGCTCCTGTCTGGTATGTTTTAGTGTTTTTACCATTTCTGCAGGCTTTACATGAGCCGCATGTTGTGAATCCCTTAGGTGCTCTTAGTCACTGAGTAGTGGTGGTATCCTGAGGGTAACTGTGCACAAGGCGATCTCTCAGAGATTTAGATCGTTTGTATGTTATTTGTGGCGTACCACCTATATGTTTGCCTATTATTGGGTCAGCCACTAGGAGATTCCAGTGGGCTTTCATAGCTATTCTTAATGCCCTTGCTCCTCTACTGAAGGTGGTTATCATTCTCGGGACTTCAGTGACTTCCTGAATATGACTCGGGTCATTTCTGACTGGCAAACTAAACAGTAGCTCCCTTTGTGTCTTACTTCTGATCTTATTTTTGGCTTTTTCCAAGATTTTGTCATTATAGCCTCTGCTCTGAAAGCGTGTTATCATGTTGTGCTGATCTGTGAGGAAGCCTTCATTGGTGCTGCAATTACGGCGAGCGCGCAGCATTTCCCCATAAGGGATGCTCTGTACTAAGGTAATGGGATGGTGACTAGCCGCATGTAAGACGGTGTTTCCAGCTGTCTCTTTTCGAAATAAGCGGGTTGTGATGTTATTTTCTTTTTTTTAATTTATATTTATTGAGCAGCTTGTTAAACATTACAATCAGTTCCCCTGCAAGGGAGGGGTTGCAATTCTTTCTGTAACATTGTATCCAGTACAAGCTATTTTACATATAAGAAACAACATCATACGTCAAACTAACCCTCACCCCCCAGCCCCACCCTACCCCGGCACTTTTTAGAGTCATTCTGGGTTTCCAGTAAGGATACAGTGGTTTACATAGTCCCATATGTCCGTCCCACGACTCCCGGTAAGCATACAATAATCATTGTTTAATGAATTATGACAAATCTGGATGCGTAAGAAGAAATCCAGTGAGGGGAGCCCAAAAGTCTTTTGGGCGAGATGCCTCGGGCAGCTCTTCTGCATATAGTTCCAATTGGTCCCTACAATATAGTAAGTCTTGGAGCCACGCCTTGACTGTTGGTGCAGCTCGTGCCCCCCAGCGACATGCCACAGCCCTCTTAGCAAATAGAGTCGCTATGGCCACTAGTCGCCTATTACAGGGCTTAAGTTTCTGCACCCACCCCAGCAAACATACCTCAGGCACACACCCAACAGGCTCCATAATGATATCAGTTAGCACCTGTGTCACACGAGCCCAAAAACTGGAGACACCAGCACAAAACCACGCCAAATGTATAAAATCCGCGTCAGCCTGGCCACAACGCATGCAGTCCGAACTCTCACGCAAGCCAAATCTGTACAATTGAGCCGGTGTGTAATAAAGCTGGTGTAAATATTTAAAATGGATGATGCGGAGATTGCAATTTGCCGTCAGGCGCCCCGTTAAGGCACAGCAAGACTGCCAAGCCTCCAACGTCAGTGGAGAGGACAGGAGGTTATTCCACCTCATATAAGAAGGGGATTCACTTATCTCTTGTTCCCGGAGAGACGCATTGTATAATTTAGTAATGAGACCGCTCCGGTGTTCCCCTCCTAAGACCGCCCTTAAGGCTAGCAGTGTTCGCGGTTCGTTAGGGAACTCTGGATACACGTCCCGGATCGCCTGTCGCACCCTCACATAGCTAAATCCCAACATCATTCCGAGGTCCTGACCTGCCTGCAGATCCGCCAAGGTCCGAAATCGACCCTGCTTATACAAATCGCCAATATTAACAATTCCAACTTTATTCAATATCTTCAAGGCTGCAGAATCCCTAGCAGCCGATATACCAGGGTGTGCGGCAAGCGGTAGATTTGGTGCATACAGACAGTCTGACTGTGCCCTATCCGCCAGGGCCTTCCACGCCCAGGCAGTGCAATGAACCGGACTAATTTCCCAGCGCGGACCTCCTCCCCCGCCCATCAGCGCCGCCGCATTCAGAGGCAATGGCAGCACGGAATCCGCCTCAATCGCAACGTGCGACTGAAACTTCTGTGGAAAATACCAGAAGTGCGCAAACTGCGCCTGGGCGCAGAGATAATATAAGCGTAGGTCAGGGGCCTCAAATCCGCCACGGTCAAAGGGCTGAGTCAGGACATTCCAACTGCAGCGAGGTTTCCCACCCCCCCAGACAAACGCTAAGAGGGCTGACTGCAATGTCGCGAATAAAGCTTTATTCAAACGAATAGGAATGTTAACAAATAAATATAGGAGCTTAGGTAAGAATGACATTTTAATGACCGCAATTCTGTCAGCAAGCGAAAGTGGGAGCTTGGCCCAGCGCGCAGCCTGATCTGTAATCTTATCAATGACGTGACCATAATTAGCTGTTATCACCACCCCTGGGTCCCTATGAAACCAGATGCCCAAATATTTCACTGGGTCGATGGACCATTTCAAGGGGTAATCCAATTCGAATTCCGCAGTACCTGCCGTCAACGGAAATACGGTAGATTTAGTCCAATTGATGCCCAATCCCGAATACCTCTCAAATTTGACATATTCACGTATAAGCGCAGGTAGGTAAGTTGCTGGTTCACGGACATAGAGCATCATGTCGTTCGCGTACAATGACACCACCAAAGGTCTCTGTCGAAACCGCAGCGCCGCCTGGGCATGCAATTGCCGCAGCTTACATTCCAAAGGCTCCAGTGCCAATGCGAATAACATAGGCGACAGGGGGCAGCCCTGTCGCGTGCCACGTTTGATAAAAAAGGAGTCGGAGACCCAGCCATTCACACGGATCCGTGCCACCGGCGCTGTGTACAGGAGGTGTATCCATTTTTTTAAAAAAAGGTGGTAGGCCCATCCGCAGGAGGACAGTGAACATAAACTCCCACTTAAGAGAATCGAAGGCCTTAGCGCACGGCCACGGCTTGGAAATCCTGTTCAAAGTCGTGAAGGGTCGAAAAGATTGTGCGGAGATTATGCATTGTTGAGCGTGAGGGCACAAACCCAGACTGATCAGGCAATACCAGCTTGGGGACCAGTGGCTGAAGCCTGGTTGCTATCATCTTGGCCAATATTTTGGCATCAATGTTTATGATGGAGAGGGGCCTGTAGGAGTCACAGACATTAGCTACCTTGTCTGGTTTCAGAAGCATAACAAGCAGAGCTTCCCTCAGGGAGGGAGGGAGGTCACCCGAGTCATACGCTTCAGCATATACTTCTAATAGACGCGGTGCCAGAGCATCCACATATGCCTTATAAAATTCACTAGGGAGCCCGTCTAACCCAGCTGCCTTGCAGGTCGGGAGGGACATTATGGCCTTCTTGACATCTTCCACGTCGAACGGTTGCGTAAGATATTCTCGGTAGCTAGTAGGGAGCCAACCTAGTGCCACATCGTCCAAGTATGCGTTAATTGCATCTGCCCCCGTCTGTTCCCGATCCCCGTATAAGTCTGAATAATAGTCCAGCACCACTTTGCTAATTGCAGTAGTGCCAAAGTGCAGGACACCCTCCCCGTGCTGCAGCTCGGTGATATGGGTTTGACTACGCGGGGCTGCCAACTTTTGCGCCAGTGAGCGGCCAGGGCGCTCTCCCTCTCCGTAGTAACGAGCAGTACACCTTCGGGACCTATGCGCCATTTCTTGATCCACGGTCTCATTATGTTCTGTCACCAGATCACGGATTGCAGCCAATGTCTCAGGGGCGGGTGTGGAGTCGTAGGCTCGCTCCAGGGCTGCTATTTTCTCAGTGTGATGTTATTTTCAACAATTTCTATACATACATCCAAAAACTCACAATAATTCACACTGATTTTGTGGGTAAATTTCAGATTTAAATTGTTGTCCCACAATTTTTGAATAAATTCAAGAGCCAAAGATTCTGGCCCATCCCAAATCAGAAACAAGTTGTCGATATATCTGATCCAGATGGGTAAATGATCAGTATACCGTTCATAATTATCAGTCCAGACAATTTGTTCCTCCCACCAGCCTAGGAAAAGGTTCGCTAGGCTGGGGGCGAAACAAGTGCCCATTGCAGTGCCAGATCGTTGTCGATAAACAGATTTTTCAAATAGGAAAATATTTTCCTGCAAACAATAAAGCATCATTTCCTCCAACATTTTGTTGTGTTCCCATAGGCTAACATGTCTGCTCTTGAGAAAACACATGCAAGCTGCTACCCCCATTTTTTGCTCAATACATGTATAGAGGGAGCATACATCTAAGGCTATCATTAGATAACTCTTTTCCCATTGAACATCATGTATCCTGCGCAAAAAGTCAGAACTGTCTTTGCAATATGATCGTAAGTTCAAAACATATTTAGAAAGAAACACATCGAGGAAAATTGAGGTGTTCTCCAATAGACCACCGTTAGAGGATACTATTGGACGCCCTGGTGGATTTGTGGCGTTTTTGTGAATCTTTGGGAGGAAGTATAGGCAAGGAATTCATGGATTTTCCGTTCTCAAAAACCTGTATTCTTCAATGTCTAATAACCCTCTCCGATGCCAGTTATCTAGATGATCGTGATAATCTTTGATAGTTCGCTTGTACTTGTCCCAATTTATGAGCTCATAGCATGTGGTATCTGTCAATTGCCTCTGCTCTATACATCGTTATATCCATAATAACAACATTGCCCCCCTTATCGGAGGGCTTGATTATGATGTTGGGGTCTTTCTCCAAGCCGTTGATTGCTTTTCTCCAAATAGGAGACATCGATCTGTTATGTAACCTATATGATTTGGAAATGGAGAATGAACAAGGCCAAGAAAGAGACATCAATGCCATTCTGGAACATTTGGGTTTAACCACCAATCAGGTCAGCCATAGTGGACTAAAAATGAAATCTAAATACAATCCTAATGTCCAATATGACAATATCGAGGCATACAGTTCGGCAGTAATGGTGGAACTTATGAAAATGCGAAAGACAAGCCCAAATTCCAAACGTGACAATTTATCCAAAATCCAAAGAAAAGCAATCAACGGCTTGGAGAAAGACCCAAACATCATAATCAAGCCCTCCGATAAGGGGGCAATGTTGTTATTATGGATATAACGATGTATAGAGCAGAGGCAATGAGGCAATTGACAGATACCACATGCTATGAGCTCATAAATTGGGACAAGTACAAGCGAACTATCAAAGATTATCATGATCATCTAGATAACTGGCATCAGAGAGGGTTATTAGACATTGAAAATACAGGTTTTTGAGAACGGAAAATCCACTAATTCCTTGCCTATACTTCCTCCCAAAGATTCACAAAAACGCCACGAATCCACCAGGGCGTCCAATAGTATCCTCTAACGGTGGTCTATTGGAGAACTCCTCAATTTTCCTCGATGTGTTTCTTTCTAAATATGTTTTGAACTTACGATCATATTGCAAAGACAGTTCTGACTTTTGCGCAGGATACATGATGTTCAATGGGAAAAGAGTTATCTAATGATAGCCTTAGATGTATGCTCCCTCTATACATGTATTGAGCAAAAAATGGGGGTAGCAGCTTGCATGTATTTTCTCAAGAGCAGAGATGTTAGCCTATGGGAACACAACAAAATGTTGGAGGAAATGATGCTTTATTGTTTGCAGGAAAATATTTTCCTATTTGAAAAATCTGTTTATCGACAACGATCTGGCACTGCAATGGGCACTTGTTTCGCCCCCAGCCTAGCGAACCTTTTCCTAGGCTGGTGGGAGGAACAAATTGTCTGGACTGATAATTATGAAAGGTATACTGATCATTTACCCATCTGGATCAGATATATCGACGACTTGTTTCTGATTTGGGACGGGCAGGAATCTTTGGCTCTTGAATTTATTCAAAAATTGGGGGACAACAATTTAAATCTGAAATTTACCCACAAAATCAGTGTGAATTATTGTGAGTTTTTGGATGTATGTATAGAAATTGTTGAAAATAACATCACAACCCGCTTATTTCGAAAAGAGACAGGCGGCTAGTCACCATCCCATTCCCTTAGTACAGAGCATCCCTTATGGGGAAATGCTGCGCGCTCGCCGTAATTGCAGCACCAATGAAGGCTTCCTCACAGAACAGCACAACATGATAACACGCTTTAAGAGCAGAGGCTATAATGACAAAATCTTGGAAAAAGCCAAAATAAGATCAGAAGTAAGACACAAAGGGAGCTACGGTTTAGTTTGCCAGCCAGAAATGACCCGAGTCATATTCAGGAAGTCACTGAAGTCCTGAGAATGATAACCACCTTCAGTAGAGGAGCAAGGGCATTAAGAATAGCTATGAAAGCCCACTGGAATCTCCTAGTGGCTGACCCAATAACAGGCAAAAACATAGGTGGTACGCCACAAATAACATACAAACAATCTAAATCTCTGAGAGATCGCCTTGTGCACAGTTACCCTCAGGATACCACCACTACTCAGTGGCTAAGAGCACCTAAGGGATTCACAACATGCGTCACATGTAAAGCCTGCAGAAATGGTAAAAACACTAAAACATACCAGACAGGAGCCGGTGTCACCAAAAACGTCATTCAATCTATCAACTGTAATAGTGATTTCTCTGTCTACGTGCTGGAGTGCCCATGTGGCCTTTCAGTATGTAGGCAGCACTAAACTTCCATTAAAAGTAAGAATTTTGCAACATCTTCGTGCAATATCCAACCAGGATTTTAACTATCCGGTTGCCCGGCATTTTGCCGATATTCATAAAAGTGACAATACCCTTCTACAATTCTTTGGAATTGACAGAATTCCGCCCCATATTCGAGGGGGGATAGAGAGAGGAATCTTCGAAACTGTGAGTCAAGACATATAATTGACTTAAACTCCAAAACTCCCAAAGGACAAAGGATTGAATAGCGGCGAGGAGCTTGCAACACATATTGGCTGCTAATCCTCTAGACCGAATCAGTTAGTTTTAATTTTTTAATTTTAATTTCTTGTCACTCTATCACCCTTTTAATGTAAGGAACACTGATGTAGACCGCCCTCTGTCGTATTTATGATCCATATACCGGAGTCATAATATAGTTAATTGGCACACACTTGTGACTTACTGCTAGGGTTTCAGGAATACACTGACACCCTCACAACACATCATGGCGCACTACGTGGCAGGCACCACCCAGTGCCTGCCACTCAGTGCAGGGAATGACCGCCGCGAAAAGACTGGCGGAAAGGGATATCGTAGCACCGCCGCAAGGATTCCCTATGTTTTGGTTCCTCAAGGCGGGCGGAAAAGGACCGCCTTGCGGAACAGTGGCGGGCGGTCTTTGCGACCGCCACGCTGCACTGAGGATTCCCCCCGCCATCCTAATTTGGCGGGCGGGAAATCCACGTACGATGACGTAAGACCCGCCACCTCACGGCTGGCGGTGGCGGGCCTTCCGCCATCATAATGACCCACTAAGGGGCCGATTCCGATCTCGGTCGGAGGCGCACCCAATACCATTGGGTCGGGAAAAAAGCCATGCGAATGCCTGTTTCCCGACCGATCCGTACAGCACACCGAACGAGTAAGTACGATGCGCACAACAGCACAGAATCCGGCCGAGCCGTACTCACCCAATCCAGGTCCTGTACTCCGACCGAGGCGAATCCGGAAACGCAGAATCGAGTCGCACGGAAGGGAAAATGCAGCTCCGTCCGGCCGACCAAGTACGATGCGCTTCCCGTACGCGCCGAACCCGTCGCTACGCACGGCACGTCAAAGCATCCGGGAGAGGAGCACATAAGCTCCGATTCGCGCCACAACACAATACACGGCTACGAGACGAACACGTCAGCGACGAGGAAGACGCGAAGCAACGAGGACGACGCGAAGCAACGAGAAGGACGAACGACACGAACCAACCATGAATCCCTTCGTCCCGATCATACCAATATTCTACATTTACTACCGGAACAGGCACGGACGCGTACGGCGCAGAAGGTAAGTCAGACACCAACCACAAAACACATACAACACGTACACGACACATCACACACACACAGAGGGATGCAGAATATACTTACACCAGCAACAGCAGCACCATAGGGGCGGGATGCCCATCACCAATGCCACATATGCACACAGGGGCCTGAATGCGCACCACCACCCCTACCCAGGGGGCTGGATGCCTACCACTACTACCACCCTCACCCAGGGGTGCTGGATGCCTACCACTACTACCACCCTCACCCAGGGGGCTGGATGCCAACCACTACTACCACCCTCAACCAGGGGGCTGGATGCCTACCACTACTACCACCCTTAGCAAGGGGGGCAGGATGCCTACCACCCTCACCCAGGGGGGGCTGGATGCCTACCACTACTACCACCCTCAACCAGGGGGGGCTGGATGCCTACCACCACTACCACCCTCACCCAGGGGGGGCTGGATGCCTACCACTACTACCACCCTCAACCAGGGGGGCTGGATGCCTACCACCACTACCACCCTCAACCAGGGGGGCTGGATGCCTACCACTACTACCACCCTCACCCAGGGGGCTGGATGCCTACCACTACTACCACCCTCACCCAGGGGGCTGGATGCCTACCACTACTACCACCCTCAACCAGGGGGCTGGATGCCTACCACCCTCACCCAGGGGGTGCTGGATGCCTACCACTACTACCACCCTCACCCAGGGGGGGCTGGATGCCAACCACTACTACCACCCTCAACCAGGGGGGGCTGGATGCCTACCACTACTACCACCCTTAGCAAGGGGGGCAGGATGCCTACCACCCTCACCCAGGGGGGGCTGGATGCCTACCACTACTACCACCCTCACCCAGGGGGTGCTGGATGCCTACCACTACTACCACCCTCACCCAGGGGGGGCTGGATGCCTACCACTACTACCACCCTCACCCAGGGGGGGCTGGATGCCTACCACCACTACCACCCTCAACCAGGGGGGGCTGGATGCCTACCACCACTACCACCCTCACCCAGGGGTGGCTGGATGCCTACCACCACTACCACCCTCACCCAGGGGGGGCTGGATGCCTACCACTACTACCACCCTCACCCAGGGGGCTGGATGCCTACCACTACTACCACCCTCAACCAGGGGGCTGGATGCCTACCACCACTACCACCCTCACCCAGGGGGGCTGGATGCCTACCACTACTACCACCCTCAACCAGGGGGCTGGATGCCTACCACCACTACCACCCTCACCCAGGGGGCTGGATGCCTACCACTACTACCACCCTTAGCCAGGGGGCTGGATGCCTACCACTACTACCACCCTCAACCAGGGGGGCTGGATGCCTACCACCCTCACCCAGGGGGGGCTGGATGCGTACCACTACTACCACCCTCAACCAGGGGGGGCTGGATGCCTACCACTACTACCACCCTCAACCAGGGGTGGCTGGATGCCTACCACCACTACCACCCCCACTCATAGGATGGACAATGCATGACACAACCAGCACACCACAACCTAGGGAATGCAAGAAAAAGACATCCCCCAACACCATGACAAGCGTGTGTAGACTGTGTCAAATGCCTACAACACCCAACATGACTTTGAACATACAATGTGACCCCCTAGCACATGTGCCACACATATATGTGTGTGGCCCCCACAATGCAAGCAGGCCATGACCATTGTGGCAATGGGGTCCAAACCCCCATCATCACAGTGACCAAAAGGTAAGTGTGGGGTCCATAGCTGAAAGCTGAAGCACCTTTTGAACATTGTGGCAATGGGGTCTAAACCCCCATCATCACTGTGACCAAAAGGTAAGTGTGGGGTCCATAGCTGAAGCACCTTTTGAACATTGTGGCAATGGGGTCTAAACCCCCATCATCACTGTGACCAAAAGGTAAGTGTGGGGTCCATAGCTGAAGCACCTTTGAACATTGTGGCAATGGGGTCTAAACCCCATCATCACTGTGACCAAAAGGTAAGTGTGGGGTCCATAGCTGAAGCACCTTTTGAACATTGTGGCAATGGGGTCTAAACCCCCATCATCACAGTGACCAAAAGGTAAGTGTTGACAAAGAAAGAGCTGCAACTGCCAAACTGCATGGATGATTCCTGGTCACAGAACAAAAACACATCAGTGGCAAAGTAGTGTATGTGTCCCATTGCAACATAAATTGGGGGAGCCAAAAACTGCAGTGCAAATAAGACATACCTTTGGCCATGTGCAGACAAACAACACCCATGGGGGCTGACACTGTCAACATTCATCAATGACACAATGACAGAAGTGACCATCAGAATGCAGACCCACATATTTGCAACAATGGGCACACAAATGCAGATACCCTGTGGAGACTGCAGATGTGAGGTGAACAGATACCATACCATGGCAGCAAAGGGACACACAAACCATGATCATTGTGCTGACCGATGACCTAGGAGTCCCAGGGACAGCAGGGGAAACCCACCAAACTACATACAGCCAATGGCACACCCAAGATATGCCAATGCAGTGGTGCAGATGCACAAACACAAACAGGCAGACCCACACTGCACATCATACACAACAGGTGAGGGGGGGTGGGGGTGCCAGTGTCCCCAGGCAACCACACAACACATGAGGAGACCTGAATACCAATCATACAGATGTGCATACAGTGCCACACAAAGGTAACTCATGGATCCAAATCCCCTATGTGGGCAAGCAGGCATTGTCAGATGAGAGGGAGCACAAATCACACATGTCACACAGGCACGTAGGAACAGCAACTGACACAGCAAGACACAGACACACCACAGCACCACCCCCAGGGCCCCCACAATGTGGTGACCCTGGGCTGCATTACAATCCCACTGTGATGACAAAGCTAAATGTGGTTCACACTGTGAACCACAGTCATGTGTCCTGAGCAACAAACTACCATCACACCTACACAAGCACAAATCAATCAGCATGGCCAGTAAGCCAAGGCCAACATGGAGGCAGGGGCCTAGCCGGGCAACAACTCTCATCAGCACACACTCAACACCACACCCCTCGACCTCCAACAATGTGCAGCAGTGAAGCACACATGCACTGGTGACATTGCACATGCACCCATGACTATTCCAGGGTGGTGGGTGGGAACCAAGGTGCAGAAACACATCACACATGGCCACTCAACAAGACTCCTGAATGTCTGACACACTGCACACTATGCTGTACATGGACATGACGGCAATACCACACCAACCAATGGGATCCCAGCCACAGTCACACACCAATGAAGAAGCCAAGGTCACCCACAAAGAACACAACAACCAGCCAACATAGACAACAACCAACATTGCAGCCCGGACCCTGAGGAGTGCCAGCAGTCACACACAACGTGTCACAATCACTGAAAGATAACACAAACTGGAAATCACATGACAGGGGCAAACAACAAGTGCCAAGGGGAAACCTGACTGTGACCCATCTGCGTCTGCCCACAAACTCAGCCCTGACAGCAAACACACCTATGGGTGACACCCTGATGACCAGTAATGTGCCATGCACCCACATCACAGAGAACACAGGGAGAAGACTTTGGGGGAACATAGGTCAACTCAGCAAGCATCACAAACAGGTACAACACTAGGGAACACAGCATGCACAGCTAAACGGAAGTGAACACACAGACATGCACATACAACACACACCTTGGGCGCAGGCAATGTCACAGGAGTACACACTGCCATGAGGGGACTCCACTCCTGTGTGAGGAAAGCTGTGCCATATGTTGCCTCATTAGGGCCCCATCATGTCAGCTGAGCACTTGGTCACACAATCAACAATTATCACCAAATGAGGGCTCCCGTCACATCAGCCTGGTCATGGAAGTGCCAACGGAATCATCAGCACAGATCCAACACACTTGTATAGCAATGTTGCACTGACTACACGGATGAGTCCTTCCCCATTGATGCCCAAACCTGCATGTCCAGTGGAGATGGCCACACGGTCAGGGAAGTAGACGAATTGAACAATGGCAGGCACAACAGATGTGCAGGGGTGGAAGCCACAGATGTGTATTGGCTAATCTAAGTAGGAAATCCCATTGCCAAATACTGAACACATGACACCCTCAGATGCTGCTATGGATGACATGGATACACCACAGGATAGGACACATTCCCCCTGGACCACATGGGTTCCTGCACAGTAACACTTCATTATCATGAGACCAAATATCACCATCACTGCAGCAAGGGCATGGTTAGCATCATCAACAACATGTACATCAGAAGCATAAGCACTAGAGAACAGAAAGTTGCTTTATTCAGCATATGTGTGCAATGAAAACTGAAAGTCCAGAAAAACACAAAGGCCAATGGCCAGTCCATTGTCAAAGTCCAAACAGGGTGACAGTGGCAGATGTCACCCTACGCATGCCTGCACAAAACCAGGGACAATCCACCAGGAGGGGCAACCGGGGGGCAGGCCAGGCACCGCAGGGACAGGATCAGGGCTCACCAGGAGGAAGCAGGGAAGGGGTGGTGGGTGCTGGAGAGCCACTGACAACTGCAGTGGAGGTGTCTGACATGGTGTGTGCCGGCACAACTGGGGGCATGACTCAGATGTTGTGGGTGCCGGCACGACTGCAGTGGACCCTGCAGATGGAGTGGACAGGTCCGCCACTGCAGTGCCCAAGTCAGACAGGGTGGTAGTGGACTCCACTGCAGTGCCTACCACCAGGGGAGGAGAATGGGGAACAGGCAAGGTGGGCTGGACAGAGGGGGAGGACACCCTCACCACATCAGTGGCACAGACAAGCGCAGCGGGGGTGTGGTGCCGGGAGAGCAAGTGGCAGGGGAGAAGGCCGGATCCTCTTGGGGATGGTATATCTGTGGGTGGGGGAACCTGGGGCAGGGTGTGGTGGGGGCACCTGTGGAGTGGGGGCCTGAGGGATGGAGGAAGGAGACCTGGTGCCTGAGCTGCAGGGCGGCGGCGGGGTCTTGCTCTTACGACTCCGGGGGACTTGCGGGTGGGGGCCTCAGTCTGTCTGCGCCTGGGGGAGGGTGTCCGGGGGCGAGGGGCACTCTGCTCCGTGTGGGTGGGCTTCCACTTCCCCTGAATGCTGTATCAGCTGGATCGGAGGGGAAGAGGCCGAGGTCACTGAGGAAGAGCCGCTGGGTCTTTGGGGTTGCAGGTGAGGCAAGGGAGGGTGTTTTGGAGGGAGAGGCAACTGAGGACTGCGCAGTGCTCGTGGATGCGTGTGTGTGTTCCAGGGCCCCATCCCCTGTGAGTCTGGTTTCAGTCCCCTGACTGTGCGTGCGTGTGCGTTTTGTTTGTGGCGTGTGTGTCTGTGTGCTGGATGTGTGTGTGCTGGTGTGTGCCTGTGCCGGTGTGTGTGTGCTTGGGACGGGTAAGGTGCTGGGGAGTGTGGATGGAGCAGAGGCAGGAGGGGTGAGGGACTGTCTGAGGAGGGACACTGCTGCCGTCAGGGAGGAGTCCATGGACCTATTGCCCCTCTGTAGGTCAGACATGCCCGATGAGATGCCCTCCATGAACGACACCAGCTGAGTCAACAGAGCGGTGTGCGCATGGAGGACACTCAGCATGGCTGTCTGCCCTACATGGAGCTGGCGAAGGAGGTACACAGACTCCTCACTCAGGGCAGCAGGGGACACAGGGGCAGGGGGTGCGGTGCCTGGCCCAAAGGAGACACGCTCCCGAACATGGGAGCCTCCACGGACCTGGGGAATGGGAGCCGATGGGAGGGCGGTGGTGGTGCTGGTGGTGGCGGGGACAGCAACACTAGCTGGGGTGTGGTGGCTGCTGACACCCGCCTCCATAAGGGAGTCATCCTCCGAGTTGCTCTGGTCCTCAGCTGAGGTGGATGGTGCTGAGGACTCCTCGGTGTGGCTCCCCTCGCCCTCCGTGCCACTGGGTCCCTCCGACCACTCCTCGGCTGCTGACCCAGTCTGGTTCTCCGGCTCCTCCTGGTCCGTGGAGCTGTCCCCTTCCGTGGCCGTGGATGTATCTGCAAACAATGGGGAAACAGACAGACATCAGTCACCTGCACCAAACGCACACACCACTGTGAGCACAGCACATTACAGAGCAAGCCCTGGCATCATTAGTTGTACATTGCTAAAAGTGCCCTAACTGATCAGGAGAAGCCAATTGTCAGTCTGATGCCAACCATGGCACTCACATCCCACATGGCCTTGCACCCATCTGTCTGGTGTCTGTTGGATAGCAATACCCCAGTGTGGACACATGCACCAACTACACAGTAGTTGGACAGTGCAGAGGACACGGTGTAGCATGTGGACATGCACACATCACAACTCTTGCCACTGAGTCAGTACAGGTTTCCGGATGAAAGGGACGCCCAGAGTCAAATAAGATATGCATGTGATGCATACCTGCGACAGACACCATGATGCACCCATGTCCTGATAGCCATCGCCACAATGGTGTGCATGTAGCACATGTCACTCCCCTGCAGGATCACCAATAAGTAGACACATGCCATGGCGGAGGCATGACTGCTAAGTCATACATCACTGTCTCAGTGATGTATGACTTGGCAGCCAGACAACAACACTCTGCACTGTGTCACAATAGTAGGTCATGGGGAATGCAAGTCCTGGAGCTGCACAAGTGCACATGTACATCCCCCACACAACACATCATCTTAACCCTCATCTGTCCAGGTCATACCGATTGGACATATGAGAGACCTGTGACACTACCCTCTGAACCTGAGCCCCTCACAATCTGCTGTGAATGGGGAACAGCTGCCTGAACTTCACATTCGCATACCCCAGTCTGCACGGGCAGCTGATCAAACACCTATGTGACACACAAGTATCGTCTCCTATGGTCACATCTCCAGTGGCATGCTGAGCCCCTACCAAGAAACACCCCAGCAGTCCTGGCAACTAATCCACAGCACACTGACACAGTGGCAGACACCTGAGGGGTCAAATCACTGCGCACAATGTGTCAGCTGATACACGGGAGTGGGAGTACAGAGTGCATTGCATGGCCTGGAGTAGGCATGACTGTCCTGCCCCACATGAATGAGGGATGAGCCCTGGACAGTGGATAGCTGGCTATGTATGTGTGACACACGTAATCTGCACACTCCTGGGGCCCAAACATTGTTCCCACCCGCTGCATGGGCGTGTGCCACATACCCCAGGCACATGTGGTGGCTCAGCTCAGCAAGTGGACCGCATATCAAAGCAACACGCAGATTGCATGTCCGAACACAGGCGTTGTGTGAACAATGGACCCACCCATGATGCCCACAACAGAGTTAGGGAAACAGATGCTGTCCCCCACCTTTAGTGAAGCAAACTGCAAGGACACAGTCCCAAGTGACACAATTCCCTGAATGTAAGGGCCACACCTGGGTATCAGATGAGGAGTGGGCAGTGCACAATAGAGGGACATGGCTCCTGGACAACATGACTGCTGCACTGTGGCAGTTGAACCAGGCCAGAGGAGGGCACAAACCATGTAACACAGAGTTCACAGTGCAGTCTTTGACTCACCCCCTCCTTGCTGCTGTCTGGCCTTCAGCTGCCCATCCAGGTCTGGAAATACCACCGCCAGGATCTGGAGCATGTGGGGGGTCAGGGTCCGTGTTCCGCCCCTCCTGCGAGGAGGCGACAGCTTCAGCTGGACCCGTGCAATCCTCCGGGTCCAGCCCCGAAGGTCCTGCCACCTCTTTTGGCAGTTGCTGATCCGGCGCTTGTAGACCCCCACGGACCGGACAGCCCGGACGATGTCCTTCCAGATCTCCTGCTTCCGATGGGCATTGACCTGTCAGGATGACAAAGTGAAAAGGCCATTACTACACATGCAACATATCCGTGCATGACACAGTTGTATATACATGTCTCAATCACAGGGGCACATGATGTACACAGGCAGTGCAACGCTGCCCATGGACAGTTTGCCAGAAGTCACTACATGGTATCATTGCATGGGAAGTAAAACCTTGTTCAAATGCACTGTCACTGCACCATACCTGTCCAGTGCATGTCACTACACACTATGGGGGTGACAACTACTCAGTGAGCCTGCTAGCCAGTGGCGTGCAGACTTTCAGCCTTGCTAGTCAGACCAAATGCACATTCAGAAAGGCAGTGCACAGAACACTCACCTGCTCCCCTGGTGTCCCATACAGCTTGCTGTTCTGTGGAAGTAGGCTGTCCAGCAGGGCCTGGTTCTCCTCAAGGCTGAAGGCTGGGGCTCTCTCCACAGTACGTGCCATTGCAGGGTCCAGAGGGGGCAGAGACAGCAGCAGTGCAGTGGCAGATGTCGTCCTGGAGCATGTAGTGCAGGCAAGTGAGCTCCCAGGGGAACAGCCAGCAATATATATGTGCTGGAGAGGCAGATACTGTCCCATGTGTCCAAAGTGATAGGTCCAAGTCGTTTGCATCTTCTGAATCTGGCCAATCCATGGAATAGCAGCATCAATACACGCCCACGGCATCCTTCAAATCTTCAACTTCATGACATACATGATTTTGCAACATTGTTGTGGGTGACCAACTGAATTTCCAGCAACCGACTCGTTCGAAATTAGAAAACGCGTCCGTTGCCAGGCAAGGCCATTGTCAATGGGTGCGCACCGATCGGTACATTGCGGTACAACGCGTACAGGGGTACAACGCGTACCCGCACACATTGAATGCAATGGGCCGGCCGGGGCACCGATCGGTCCATTGCGGGACAACGCGCACAGGGGTACAACGCGTACCCGCACACATTGAATGCAATGGGCCGACCGGGGCACCGATCGGTCCATTGCAGTACAACGCGTACAGGGGTACAACGCTGCACCCGCACACATTGAATGCAATGGGCCGACCGGGGCACCGATCGGTCCATTGCAGTACAACGCGTACAGAGGTACAACGCGTACCCGCACACATTGAATGCAATGGGCCGGCCGGGGGCACCGATAGGTCCATTGCAGTGCAACGCTGCACAGGGGTACAACGCGTACCCGCACACATTGAATACAATGGGCCGGCCGGGGCACCGATCGGTCCATTGCGGTACAACGCGTACAGGGGTACAACGCTGCACCCGCACACATTGAATGCAATGGGCCGGCCGGGGCACCGATCGGTCCATTGCGGTACAACGCGTACAGGGGTACAACGCGTACCCGCACATATTGAATGCAATGGGCCGGCCGGGGGCACCGATCGGTCCATTGCGATACAACGCGTACAGGGGCACAACGCATACCAACGCGTACAGGGGCACAACGCGTACCTGCACACATTGAATGCAATGGGCCGGCCGGGGCACCGATCGGTCCATTGCTGTTCAACGCATCCCTGTACAAGTGACTGGCATATGTCACCATGCCTGTCTCAGATGGACATATGCCAGCCACAGATAGCTCCCAGGGAGTGAGGGGCACACCTACAACACGACAGCCTGTCCAAACTGTATGATAAGGCATGTATGGCTGCATTTCCTATTGTGTGTATGTTGGTGTACATGTTGTCCTGTGGGTGTCACCTGGGGGCAGCAACCCCCAGGCTGTGCACGTGTTCATGGGGACAGGATCCTGGGTGTTACGTGTACATGACCACTGTGATGTGCAACTGTTCATATCTGTGCATGTGCCATGGTCACATTTCACGGTGGTGTATGTGTATGTCATGTCACATACCCCGTGAGTCCCATGTGGGACGGTATGTTTGAGCCAGGGTGTCCCAGTGGCACAATAGTGATGGTCCTCCACAGTCTGTGTGCATGTAGTGTTTACAATGTCTCTGATTTCATGTGCACAATGGGAGACAGTCTCCACATCCACGTTGTGTGTGCATGGACTTTGATGTTGTGCGTGTGTGTGTCACAGACGTCCATGTCTGTCCTGCAGTGGCAAGTGGGACCACTACCTGTGGGGGTCATAGTTGTTTTGCTGTGGTGTATACATGATACTCCATGTAATGCCAGTGTCCATGTGGCAATACAGGGTCCCTGGGAATGTACCTGTCGTTGAGCTGTGATGCCTGGGGCACATCTGTCCTCACATGTCACTGTGGGGGGTGATTGTGACACGGCAGCAGGAGATGGGAACTGTGACACGGCCTCATGATATCCAATGGGCCAACCTGGGACTTATTGATGCCACTTGTTGGACCGTGATGACAGATGTTGGCCATGTATGTACCATACATGTCCTTACGGAACTGCACACTTCATGTAGTTGTGCCTCATAATGATGTATGTTGGGATATTGAGTGTGTTCAATGCCGCATATGTGGGCTGACTGACAATCTTGCTTACTTCTCCTCTGCACTGCAGGGCTCCTGCTGTCCATCGACCATTCCCAGACCTGGCAACGATGGTGGAACGGGACAGCATCCGACGGTACCGCTTCACCAGGCAGCTGATTGAGGATTTGGCAGTGCAGTTGGCCCCACATTTGCAGCCTGGCCGGCCGTATCCTACAGCGCTGACCCCCAAGGTGAAGGTGATGGCAGCCCTACACTTCTTTGCCACCGGTACCTTCCAACATACTGTGGCGACTGCTGGTGGGATGTCACAGACCATGTTGAGCCGTGTGCTCCGCGATGTTTTGGCGGCAATGTTGCTATTCCTGAACAGGTACATCTATTTCCCTAGACTGCGACGACTCACTGACGTGAAGAGTGACTTCTATGCCCTGGGGAGGATGCCGCATGTCATTGGCTCCATTGATGGGACACATGTGGCTTTGGTACCACCACAGGCCCAGGAGCAGGCCTACCGTAACCGCAAGCACTACCACTCGGTCAATGCACTGGTGGTGTGTCTTGCAGATATGACCATCACACACGTGTGTGCCCGTTTCCCTGGTTCAGCACACGATGCCTTTGTGATGAGGAGTAGTCGCATCCCCAGGATGATGGCACAGATGCAGAACCAGCGTGCCTGGCTTGTCGGTGTGTACTGACTTTGTGCCATTGTGTGTGATCTGATCTGTAGTATTCCGCCCACTTTTCCAAGTCAGCTAATGTGCACTTGTCTGTCCGTAGGTGACTCGGGATACCCCAACATGCCGTGGTTGCTGACACCCCTCAGGAACCCTGTGACACCAGCCCAGATGCGCTACAATGAGGCACATGGTCGGACCAGGAGAGTGATTGAGCGGACATTTGGTCTCCTGAAGAGCCGCTTCCGCTGCCTGGACAAGACCGGAGGGTCCCTCCCATATGCCCCTGCGAAAGTGTGCAAGATTATCATCGTCTGCTGCATGCTCCACAACCTGGCAGTGCGGAAGGAGTTGCCTCTCATCCAGGATGACAATGACCAACATCCGCCACCTGTGGAGGATCCTGGCCTGGACCACGATGCCAGTGACGATGATGATGATGAGGGTGATGTCCGCACACAGCTCATCACCAACTTCTTTAGCTGAATGTGAGTATCCTGAGGTGTCATGTCAATGATGTGAGTTGGCATGATATGTGTAGGTGGTGCTCTGGTGCTGTTGGAGTGTGTCCATGGGCTACTTGACTGGATGTGTGTTGCGATGTGTGCTTACAGGTGGTCTGTACTCCCCAACAGTGTTGACATGCTAACTTGGTTCTGGGTGGGTATCTTGTAACATGTATTGTGCATGAGTTTTGCTGTTCTGTCCTGTTCTCCATTGCTTTTGACTGTGTGTCATTTCTGTCCTTCACAGGGTACTTTCAGATTCGTTTGGTCAACTGTGTCCACCGACGACGTGATTGCACTTCCAGGGTGGAAGCTGTTGTGTCCCTACAGGTGATGTGCGCCACACCCATGGACTTCCTTCCGTCTACAGTTGTTGACTGTGTGCCCGCTGCCAGGTGGGATTACATTGTATCTGTAGTGGTTACGACATGTTGCATCTGTGTAATAAACCTGTGCTTCACTTTGTGATGTGCGTTGTCTGTGGTCACACATTTGACTGCCATTTGCTTACTGCACCTGTGGGCTACTTGACTCCAACTGGGAATGGGTGTGGTATCTGTGCATTGCACCGTCTTCCCTGGCAACATCAGTGTAGGCAATGAGTCAGATGGCCTAGGTGTGTATGTGTTGTGTAGCCCTGGTGGTGTGTCTCCCTCATATGTGTCACGTTGCCTTTACTCACATGCCTGTGTTGTACTTGCTGTTGCAGTTCGCATACACAGTGTAATTTTGCAGTTCATCATCCCCATAACAGCACCCACGTTGGAATCACAACAGAGGCAAGTATGGTGTATTAGTGTGTTTATTGTGATACATTTGTGTGAATAGTGCATAGGATGGGTAGTGCTGTACATACATCTTGCAATCAGAAGTTCCTAGGTGAATTGAAAGTCCTGGTAGACAAAATCCCCAGTATCGGGGCCACAGTTGTCTGAGACATTGATCCAACTTGTACTCCCCATGCAATGTGTGGGAGTAGTGTTGCCGTCAACAGGGTGAACAGTCTGTGCACAAAGGTGAACATCCAGAACAGGTTCAGGCTTCCTGGGAGTTGCGCTTGGCCATCCGCCTCTCACTTGCCCCTCCTCGGACGACCCCTCTTCTTGAGGGGGGGCCCCTCAAGTACAGGCTGCTGCGGTGCAGGGGACTCTCCGCCAGAGTCATCCTCCCTCCCTGTGGCAGTTGCAGTTTGGGCAGCACCAGATGTTGTTGGCACACAGGGAGGTGTGGACTGGTTGCTGTTCATCTGGCGGAGGCATTGTAAAATGTCCCTGTGCACCGCCGTCATCTCATGCAGTGCATCCCACTTGGACTCCACGCGGGACATGTGTGAGTCCACGCGGGACATGTGTGACTCCACGTGGGACATGTGAGAGTCCAAGCGGGCATGATGGGCAGCCTGCTGCTGTTTCATGTCTCTGAGGAGCCCCACTACCTGGCTGAGGTCTCCTGTGCTGGACTGGTACGCATCAGCTATGCGTACCAGTTGTGGGTCATCATGCACACCAGCAACCTCTGCAAGCAGTGACCTCTGTCTCCCACCCCTCCCACCACCCCTGCTGACATGTGCAGTGCGTGCAGTGGCACGCACAGATGACCCTGGTCCACCTTGGGGGTTGGTGGTGGTGGTGGTGTCCATGGCCCCAGGTTGGTCCAGGGTCCCTGTGCTGGTGTTGCTCCTTGTTCTGTCCATGTCGGCAGGGATGGTATTTGTGGTGACAGTCGTTGGAGGGGTGGGTGCAGGGGGTGCAGCTGGTGGTCCTGCTGGTGCTGCAGCTGGTGGTCCTGCTGGTGCTGCATGTAGACTTGCACCGGATGTGCCAGGTTGGTCTTCTTCGTCCGAGGAGGGCAGAGGCTGTACGACACCAGTGAGCTCCGCATTCTCTTGAGCCTGAGACTGGGACTCCTCAGCGTCTGCTGCTGTGTCCCCATCATCGCCTGTTTTTGGGAGACACACACAATGTATGTTATGTTTCTGCAGGCATCAATGGTTGACACACCTGACAGTTGTGACTGTGCCTCTGGGTGCGGGCCTGTACATTGCATTGTCCTAAGTCGTCACAGTCAGGGGTTGATTTTGGTGTGGCACATTGTCCTGCATTATTTGGGCATTTCTATGTATTTGTTGGGGTGTGAACATGGTCTGCATTGGTTGTATTTGGTTGACTGCCGGCCCTCCTTCCCACCCAGCCAGTCAGTTATCCCACAATGGACTGTGCTTGCATTGCAGGGAGTGGAAGTTGTCTCTCAGGATGTCCGTCAGTGGTGTCCTGCTGTTTGTTGGTGCACAGTTCCCAGCAGGGCCTTGTGCTCCCCGCCGCAGTAGCCAGTGTCAGCCATCTTGTGAGTCCTTCTCCACTCCCTGTGATGTGAGCATGGTTCAGGGTGGTGTTGATGGGACAGTTGTGGGGGTGACCAATATCTGTGACTACCACTCCCATCATGCTATTGCCTCCACCCCCCTTCCCAGCATGCCCATGCTTCCTTCCTTTTGACTCTGCTTCCCTGTGGGGTGGGCTGGCTGTGCTGACAGGATGGCTGGGAGTGTTGTCCTGGCAGTTGTTTGGCTAAAAGTCCCAAGAGTGTCCTTGTGCTTCACACAACATAACCCAGGGTGGTGGTTCTTTGTGGGATCTTGAGTTGGGATGGGAGGCATTGCATTCTACCAGGTGGGTTCTGTGGAGTTTGTGTTGAGGGTGTGTGTGAGGGGAGGTGCTTGTGACTATGGTCAGTGCTGCAAGTCCTCCTTCCCACCCAGCCAGCCAGATATCCCACCATGGAACGTGCTTGCATTGCAGGGAGTGGAAGTTCTCTCTCAGGATGTCAGTCAGTGGTGTCCTGCTGTTTGTTGGTGCACAGTTCACAGCAGGGCCTTGTGCTCCCCGCAGCAGTAACCAGTGTCAGCCATCTTGTGAGTCCTTCTCCACTCCCTGTGATGTGAGCATGGTTCAGGGTGGTGTTGATGGGACAGTTGTGGGGTTACCAATATCTGTGACTGCCACTCCCATCATGCTATTGCCTCCACCCCACTTGCCAGCATTCCCATACTTACTTGCTTTTGTGGGGAGTTCAGTGTGTGTGGGTGTGAGGGCAATGGCAAGATGGCTGACAGTGGTGTCCTGCTGTTGGTTGGTGTGCAGTTCCCAGCATGCCCTTGTGCTCCCCACAGCAGTAGCCAGTGTCAGCCATCTTGTGAGTCCTTCTCCACTCCCTGTGATGTGAGCATGGTTCAGGGTGGTGTTGATGGGCCAGTTGTGAGGGTGACCAATATCTGTGACTGCCACTCCCATCATGCTATTGCCTCCACCCCACTTCCCAGCATTCCCATACTTACTTGCTTTTGTGGGGAGTTCAGTATGTGTGGGTGTGAGAGCAATGGCAAGATGGCTGACAGTGGTGTCCTGCTGTTGGTTGGTGTGCAGTTCCCAGCATGCCCTTGTGCTCCCCATGACACAGCAACAGTGTCAGACATCTTTGATGG